>JASDQU010012995.1:61046-93170 GCA_032191745.1 Picea mariana | reverse complement strand
AAAAAGAAGAGATAAAATAACCCAAATGGGGTAGGAAATTGATACCTTTCCCCAGCAGAGTCACCAATCTGTTGCGCCTCTTTTGTCACCTAAATGAGAAAAACAGAGGTGCTTACAAGCCTAGTTGGGTCATCTAGGCAAGACAGCAGTAAAGGAAAGGGTTAGAAGAATAAACATAAAAGACTAAGCTAAGAATTAAACTAGGAAAGGAAAAAACAACTAAACTATTGTGCATAAGGACATAAGAACAAGAAACAAACAAGACTCATGTCACCAATGGAAATGATTGTATTAGTGAAAAGAAAACACCAAATAGAAAGGGGACTTTGGGTCCCTTCTTCCTCCAAGGGAGGGCTCTTGGACCCCCAAGATTGAGATCTTCTTACAACTTGGAAATTTGAAAGAAATGGTGAAAGAATCCCAAGCTAACCCACTCAAAAGGTGATGTGGATTGCCCAAATGGAATGGTGCTAGTATGCTCTTGATAATAAAAGAGGTTTCCCCAGGAGAATAACAGCAGCATAACCTTGCAAATGAATTCCTTGAAAATGTAGTGCACCCATGGCTTTGTTTTATAGCACCACTTTGAGGTATTGTGCAACCAGCTTTTAGTGTGAAAAGGGGTTGTTTAGGGAACCTTTAGGTCTTTGACCAACCACCCAGCTGGATCAAGATGAGATTTGGATGTCAAATCGACTTGAAAGTTGAACTAGAAGTGGGTGGGAGGCCTACCAACATCATAAATGCGTTGTTCTCAGGTGTGTGCAGCTTTCAGCGTCCATAGTCACGCATCGTGTGCATGTGCGCTTTTTTTGTGCTTCTTGATGGCACATGTGCGCGCTCACCCTGTGTAGTCATAGCTCATCTTGATTTTATAACTAGTTTTACAGTTTTGGACCTTTTGGAAATGTTTTTTTGGTAATTTTGGTCCATGGGTGGACTCATAGTTGTTTGAAGATGTTGGATTCTTGTAACCATTTGCGGACGAAATTTCATTGATAACACTACCCTTCTCAAACTCATTATTTGCATCCAGGGGGAACAAAGGGAAGGGTTGGTTGACCCTTACTCAATAATAATATTCTCAATGAGTGGGATCCCAAGGAAGGGATGATTGGACCTTCCTTAAGTCTGGTATTTGTTTTGAGGAGGATCCTAAGGAAGGCTCGATTGACCCTTACTAAATAATATTGTTCATCTCTAGGCGGGATCCTAGAGAAGGCTCACCTTACCCTTAGTAAAGTATATTATTCTCATATAGGGGCCATGGGGAAGGGTTCACCAATCCTTTATCTAGTATAGTATTGAAGGGTTAGTTGATTGTCCCTCAAGCGTAATTTTCTCATCCCTAGGAACCTATGGAAGGGTCATTCAATCCCTACCTAGGAATAATATTCATCTCTAAGAGTCTTGGGAAAGGTTAGCCAACCCTTTGTTAACATTAATATTGACATCAAGTGCAAGACCAAGGAAGCATCCACCAACCCTTGCTCAAGATTACTATTTCATCAAATTAGAGTCTAAGAAAGGGTAAACCAACTCTACCTCAAGCATGGAATTGGCATATTAGGGGAGGATGGGGAAGCATTTTCCAACCCTTCCTCAATCATAAAATTATTATCAAGGGGTATCTTGAGGAAGTATCATTTTCAACCATTCCTCATGCTTAGTATTCTCATCAAAGGGGGCTAATATTAATATCCTCATGAAGGAGGAGTGCATGTGAGGTTTATCTAATCCTTATTCAAGAATATAAATATTAACTTGGGGGATCCTAGGGAAGGGTTGGTCAACCCTTCCTCAAGATCAATATTTTTTCAAGTGAGGGATTAAGGAATTATCAATAAACCCTTCCTTAAGAATATAATTTGCATCTAGAGAGAGAACAAGGAAGAGTTGGAAGCCCTTTCTTCAATCATAGTATTCTCATTGAGGGGGAGTACACTAGAATGCTTGATCAACCCTTCTTCACAAATAGAATTATCATATATGTGGAGCCTATGGAAGGGTCAATCAAATATTCCTCAAAATTGGCATTCATATCAAGGAGAGCTTGATGAAGTATTGGTTGAACCTTCAAAAAGAATAGAATTTGTGTCAAGTTGGAGTTTGAAAAAGTGTCAACCAACCCTTCTTTAGGCATAGAATTGTTATCTGTAAAGAGTCTAGATGATTATCAACTGACCCTTTTTGTACATTCATATTTTTTTTTAGGGGGTTATTGAATAATGGTTAGTTGACCTTTTCTCTATATTTATAATTTAGGTGTAGCTTGAAGAAGTATTGAAAAATATTTCTATAATCTTTGTATTCTCATTAGTATGGAGATTGGGAAAGGGTCAGTCGACCTTTCTCCATGATCCTATTTTTTCATTAATTGAAATATATATAAGGATCAATTGATATATTTACATTCTCATGGGTTTCTCATCTAAGAAGATTCCAAGGGAGGGTTAGTCAACACTTTCTTTTTTTTATCATCTAATGACTTAATGAAAATTTGTCTTTTATGGAGTTAATCTTTGTTTTTTCATTTGCAAATTTATCCTCGTGCTTGACTCAATATTTTTAAATTTGTAATTTTATCTTCATGTTTGAATCAATATTTTCATTGACTCATTATTTATGTTGGTTCATTAAAAAAATATCAATAGATATTTTTGTAATATTTGTATTCTCATAAATACATAGAATGAGAAAGGGTTAGTTGACCTTTCTCCACACTCATATGCATTCATCAAGAGAAATATATAAAAGATAAACTAATCCTTTTACATGATCATGGATTTCTCATCCAAGGATATTTCAAAAAAGGGTCCATCAGCCCTTCCTCTTTTTGACCATTTAATGAATCAATGAATTTTTTTTATTATGGAGTTAATCTTTCATTTTTTATTTTTAGTTTTCTCCTTATGTTGGACTCACTATTTCCATTTACTCAATCTCTTTTTTGACTGTCTCCTTTGGTTCGTTTAATAGGTATCGATCGATCTTTCTATAAGCTTTGTAATATCATCAATATAGAGATCGGGAAAGTGTCTCGCAACATTTATCCATTCTCATTTTCTTTCATCAATATAAATGTCTATAAAGATTGGATAATGTTTTTACAAAGATTGGATAATGTTTTTACATGCTCATAGGTTTCTCATCCAAGGAGAGCCCAAGGAAGGGTTGGACAACCCTTCCTTCCGTTGACCATTTAGTGGCTCAATAAAAAATTATGTTTTGTGGAGTTAATCATTTTTTAATTTACAATTTTCTCTTCAATGTTTATTTTAATTTGTAATTTTATACTTATTTTTTAATTAATCTTTCCATTGATTCATTATTACTCTGGGTTCATTCTCTCCTTTGGATTGTTCTTTTTCTTAGTTATCTCTTTTGGTGTGTCCTCTATTAGGGTTCATATTTCTTATGAAGAAAGAAGGCTCGAGTGTCCATTTCTCTATCTATTACATAGATAGAAATATGAACATTGAAATAGGAAAATGATACTGAATCCAGTCCACTTTTTTCTTTTATTTTATGGGTGAACAACGGGAATTGAACTCGTGCATGGTGGATTCACAATCCACTACCTTGGTCCACTTGGCTACGTCCACCCAAAAAAAAAAAACCAATTGTCTTTATCTACAATCATTTCTTCTTGGAATCTTTCTTGGCTTATTTCCACCTATCAAATTTTCTCTCTCGGTGATCTATCATATAATATCTTGGTGATTTGATAGACTCTCCCTTGGTGATTTGACATGATCTCCCTTGGCAATCCAATAAGTTCTCTCTTGGTGATCTAATAGGTTCTCCCTTCATGCTTGTGCACACTCCCTTAGTGATATAAAAAGAACTCCCTTGGTTCTTTCGTGTGATCCCTCAATGATCTAACAAGCACTCCCTTGATGATTTGGCATGCTTTAGCCTAGCGATTTGGAAATATAGAGGTGCATTCGCTTCATATTAAGTGAGATAAATGTAGATCAATCTAGATCAAAACAGATCATGATAGATCCCTCCACGAGAGATCACTTTCTTGACTCATTCTCACATATTGAATTTTCTCTCCCTTAGTGATCTAGCATGCAATCCATTGGTGATATAGTAGGCACTCCCATGGTGAACTAGCACCTGCTCCCTTGGAAATTTGACAACTACTCCATTGGAAATATAGCATATTTTCCCATAGATATTTGGCACTTTGAAGGTGTATTCACTCTAGAAATATTGTAAATTTCTAATAAGTTTCTTCTTTATCAAATTCCATTCTTCTTTATCAAATTCCATACTATTTACCATGGGTCATTGTTTGTAATTTGTCTTTCTATAATTTTTTGTCTTTATTATCATCCTGCGAGTAAATTGTTTCTTAAATATTTATATACATGAAACTGGATTTTCTATTTACTTAAATAGGCCCTTTCACAGTGTTTACCTATAGCAGGCGGGATTGCTTCCATTGATTTGAGGTTCAGCGAGCACCTTGATCCTTACTCGCTAGATGTAGTGGAGTGGAGGGGACGGGCGGGGCGGGGCCAGACAGGTTCGGCGATGACACCATGTTCGCTTGGTGTAGATTTCACAAAACATTCTATTTTCGCGTTTTGCCTTTGTCACTGGGGTACGAGCATTCTCATCGAGGCACTTTAAGTGAAGTTTTTATTCCTGAATATTGGCATTTCATAAAGTTGACCTAGTAAATTGTTTTCTAAATATCTATAAATTTTGATTTGATTATAATAATTTTGATTTTGTTAATAAAATGACTTTTTAGTTTTTTTTTTTCTATGAACCATTTCCACGTATAGTGAATTCCATGTAATTTCTTTAATTTAATGTTAGCTATTACATTTTTTACATTATTAAAAAAAATGATATTTTTTTGAGATTTTCCATTGTGATATAAAAACTTGATACAAAACATTTTCATATAACTAGTATGTTATATGATCTTTAATTTAATTTTAGCTATTACATTTTTTACATTATTAAAAAAAATGATATTTTTAGAGATTTTCTATCATGATATAAAAACTTGATACAAAACATTTTCATATAACTAGTATGTTATATGAAATATTATATATGTTTTAATCTTCATACTAGTTTCATCACTCATTACATTCATTTAATATTGTAAAATATTGAAAATATCTAACGATTTTCTTCTTTATCAAATTCCATACTATTTACCATTGGTCATTGTTTGTAATTTGTATTTCTATATTGTCTTGTTTTTATTATCATCATGGCTTGTAAATTGTTTCTTAAATATTTATATACAGTTTCATCACTCATTTCATTCTTTTAATATTGTAAAATATTGTAAATATCTAACGATTTTCTTCTTTATCAAATTCCATACTATTTACCATTGGTCATTGTTTGTAATTTGTCTTTCTATATTGTCTTGTTGGTCATTGTTTGTAATTTGTCTTTCTATATTGTCTTGTTGGTCATTGTTTGTAATTTGTCTTTCTATATTGTCTTGTCTTTATTATCATCATGGCTTTCTTAAATATTTATATACAGTTTCATCACTCATTTCATTCATTTAATATTGTAAATATCTAATAATTTTCTTCTTTATCAAATTCCATACTATTTACCATTGGTCATTGTTTGTAATTTGTCTTTCTATATTGTCTTGTCTTTATTATCATCATGGCTAGTGAATTGTTTCTTAAATATTTTTATACATTGCTAGTAAATTGTTTTTTAAATATCTATATAGTTTTGATTTGATTATAATAATTTTGATTTTGTTAGTAAAATGATTTTTTAGTTTTTTTTTTTTTTTTTCTATGAACCATTTCCACATATAGTGGATTCCATGTAATTTCTTTAATTTAATATTATCTAATACATTTTTTACATTATTAAAAAAATGATATTTTTAGAGATTTTCCATTGTGATATAAAAACTTAGTACAAAACATTTTCATATACATTTTCATATAAATAGTATGTTATATGAAATATTATATATGCTTTAATCTTCATACTAGTTTCATCACTCATTTCATTCATTTAATATTGTAAAATATTGTAAATTTTTAATGATTTTCTTCTTTATCAAATTCCATACTATTTACATTGGTAATTGTTTGTAATTTGTCTTTTTATATTGTCTTGTCTTTATTATAATTTGTCTTTCTATATTGTCTTGTCTTTATTATCATCATGGCTAGTAAATTGTTTCTTAAATATTTATATACATTGCTAATAAATTGTTTCCTGAATATCTATATAATTTTGATTTGATTATAATAATTTTGATTTTGTTAATAAAATGAAATATGTTGAAAACTAGCCAATTATATATAGATAGATTTTTAAATAATATTTTATTATAGTTTTTCATTACAATTATACATATGTTATATTTTAATTTGGAAAATATTTTTATATCAATTTATTCCATTTAAAAAAAAAATCAATTAGTTGATGAAGGTTCTACATGTTTATTCATTATTCATCAAAAAAAAATGTTGAACAATTGTTAATTGATTTTTCCTTTAAATCAATATTATCAACAAATGAAATATTGGAGAAGGGTTAATCAATTAGAAGTATCATAAAAAAAAATATTGGCTTGCCTTTTTCCAAGTCTTGTATTCAGGTTGAAGAAAATCCTAGGAAATAGTTGGTTAACCTTTCTTCAAGCTTGTTAATTTCTATTGATTGAATGCTCTAAGAAGTGTTGTTCTACCCTTTCTCAAGATTAATACTAATTCAATAAGCTTAGGAAGGGGCCAACCATACAACCATAATCCACACTATTTAAATATTTAGGACGAAACACCCATATAGGAATTGGCCATTGGCCCTTTTCATGTSTTTTTTGGCTTAGATTTTTACATAAGGCTTGAGTACTCCATGTCATTTAGTTTTACCTCATCGCTTACTTGTAATGTGATTTTCATAATRATTTAGCTTATGATTTGGATTTTGTATAATTTTTATTTTTTTAACTCTTCCAAAATATTATTTTATAAAATTMCCGAAATAAATATATAGATATTTTAGATGTTTTAAGGAAAACTTAAGATCAATCGATATGTAAAAAATGATAAATATTTTTTAAATTTATAAATATAATTCATTAGTATGATAACTTAATAGCATCAAGAAATATGACTTTAAACTTGTTCAAGATGAAGTAAAACAACATTTATGTTTCCTCGTGGATGAAGAAAAATTATACATTGTAGCAAAGAAAATAATCAAACATATATATAGCACCGATTTAATTCAAAATAAATATGATTGTGCTTTCTTGAATCGACAGCCTTAGCCTTAGTAATTGGCATAGATACGGAAGTTAATGCTCTGCAATCTAGTTTTCCAAGTAGCTATAATCATTCTATTCAAATTCTTATGCTACACTCAGGAATGTTATAATATCGTATCATATGTGCCACCTTCGAACCTCATATCTAAAGTCACGCACACATAAAGTAGAAATGTCATTTTCATTCATGCGATAAAGACAAAAAATAGGAATTGTTTTCTACACCAACCGAGATTTTTAGTAAAAGGAGTCTAAAATCATGTATGACTTATAAAATCTTATCTATGGCTTTTTCATCATAGTTTTGGGATATTATAATTTTTCACATATTGTCCCTTTAGTTTCTATCACACTCATGAAATAATGTATTTGGAATCATCTTATCTTCCCTTCACTATATATCAATATCATGTTTTCGCAAGTCTCCATCGTTGGAGACATGTCTTCATATATTCGTGAGACTTTGTTATTAATGTTTTGATTGAGACTTTGTTATTAATGTTATGATTGTCTTATTTATGATCCTAAAATGTTGGGTGGTGACAATACAAATATATTTTAGTTACATTTGTTTTGGATTGGGATGAAGATTTTTCGACTTTTTGTATGTTTGGAAATGCTTGAGAATTTTTTACTTTATATGTAGAATCTCGTAAGGTGTTTCATGATACTTGTAATTCATTTCTCCATTGTTGATTGAACAATAAATCATATTATTTCCCCATTTGTTCGTTATTTGTTGTGTGATGTGTTTTCATTGCTTTCTCCATTTATAACTCTATTATGTAGGCTTCACCCCAAGAAGTGGTATCCGAGCATATGGTTGTTGGTCATCTATGTGAAGGAGAGTATGTTGTCAAAGAAATCATATTTGCAACTCTAGCCATGAGGAAGGTGTTAAATCCTAGGTCTCCAGCTCTTCCTTTTATTCCTCCAATAAGTTCATCCATCCAACAACCTAGTTTCTACTTAGTTTTTCTTCAATGGTGTGTTGAGTCATTTCAATTTGCTTTTATCTTCCTATTTGTTTTTTATCGATTCCTTGCTCTTTATAAGGTCAAGACAAGTCATGATTTGAATTGAGTAAGTCACATCACCATGGTTATGTCACTGCTGGATTGCAAAGAGGATAACTTAGGCCTATTGATGCAAAAGGATATTGATTGCAAGAATGTCCCCATTCTTACAAACGACAGAAAATACGTTATTTTATGAGTTTTAACATTCTAAAAGTATTTAAAAGTTTAAATAACGGTGTGTTGGTGCCTCACATGTGTTTGCATCTCCCTGTGCACTCAAGATCGTGCGCGTTTCCACCAATTCAATCATCATTACAAATTTTGTGTTAATATCATCCATGTGTGTGCCTCGAGTTATTATTATTGCAGGGTTGTGTGTGGTTATTATTATAGTTGGTAAATATACCCAAAACAATGCATACTTTTGATCACCACTCTCCATAGAAGAAACTAAGTCACGATGGTGTCACCCCGAGAGCATTGGCAATTGAACAGAACAGATCGAATGAAGCTCGAACTATTCGAAGCAATACCAAAAATTAGAGATATATTTATTTGAGGAGAATGGTTGGAATTTATATGCACCTTCAACGAACATCACATAGGAGTGGCCCTAATCTTCGTGTAGAACTTCGATGGGTTTCAGAATCAACTTGGGGACACCACTATTCACATTACAAAGAACTTCATCACTGATGCGTGTGCTCTCCTGATCAGTTGTGAGAGATGATTTAAAAAAATAAATTTTCCAGTTGAAGTCTGCAATAAGTTTCTGGTGGAAGAACACCAAAACCCTGATTGGAGCCAAGGCATCTCAATCATGTGGATTAAATAAGAGTGGAGGGGCATTCTCACTACAGTTCAAAGGTATATCACATGAGAAGGTATATTCTCAATCGTTCATTGTTACCACATTAGATTCCCCCTGCACTTAAACGGTGTCAAGGAACTAAACCTCCAATTCTATTTTCTTAATAGGATAACTAAAATGTCTAAGAGAATCTAAAATTACCATAAATATTCTCATAGAATCCTATATCACCAAGGATCCATTAAAATACTGGTTCTCTTTGCTTTAAACGAAATAGAAATTCCCTGGATGGATTTTTTGGTGTCTTTAGGGTTACAATAAGAGTAGGAGGTTGATCCACAACCAAAAGAACAAAAGGATGAGCTTAACAAGGAATATAGGGTTTCTCCTAAACCTGGGTGTTCATATAAATCCACCCAGCGAACCAAATGGAATACCACACCTAAAAAAGAGAGGACCCGATCAAGAAAAGAAAGTTCAATCACTCCACCAATGGGAGGAAACTTCTCGAAGACAATTGAGGTCATCCACACAAAAGAAGAGGGAAATGGAAAGTGGCAAGGTATATGTTAGGAACTACATTAGACAGGAAAAAGAACATGCCATCCCAGTAGGCTAATTGTCTCCTGAACGTGTTAAGGCTAAACCTACACCCGCTATTTTGCAAGAAGATGAAACTCCCAAGATAAAAACAAGAAGATAGAGGAGGACTGAGCAGTCCAATCCTTATATTTTGGCAGAAAAATTTGTGTCATTTGAAGATTTCCCTGTGGCCAAATAAAGAAAACATAAGAAGGGGAGCCAGGTCCCTGAAATTCTCAGCAAACCCAACAGAAAAACAAGGCTCACAAACCAGTTGAGGTTGAGTTCCAAGGCATTGTTTGATCCATTCTTAAAAGAACAAAATCCCATAGTGATTGAGGATCATGATACTGAAGAATAGCTCTTTGAATTTTCCAATATGGAGGATATGGCTATACATACAAAGAAAGGAATGATAGGGGACAAGACCAGGCATAAATACAGTAAAGGGGAAACCTCATGTGTCAAATATGTTGTTGTGAAAAAGGAGTACATTGTTGATCCAGAATCAACACAGAATGTGGTTGACACTGGTCCATACCTTGATCAGAACTCTAATGACATAAGTCCAGATGCATAGCTGACCCCTGAGCAGGTTCCACAAGATTTCAAACCAGAGATCAAAGGAAAAATGTTAATGGTGCAGGAACCTATGGGAGACACCGTTGATAAAAATACTGAGAAAGCACCTAGATATGAAATGAGACCAAGGAAATCCAAGATTTCCATCAACCGCAATAAACTTGTTGTAGAGGAAGAGAAGGGGCTCAAGAATGGAAGAAAAGTAAAGACATTAATCAAGCCAAAATTTGAAGCTTACAGGGATATGGATGAAAACCACCAAGTGCAAGCTCTCAAGCAAACAAATGATGACATGAGGTAACAAATCCATAATCTGCAACAAGAAAATCATGCTCTTGAGTTGCAATACACTAAGCTCCAGAAAAAATATCAGAAGCTGCAAATCAAACATCAGAAAACTTGCATGTTCTTGAAGGAGATAATCTAAGTGTCTACTGTTGTCAAAAGGTAAAGGAATTTGAGACATGTGCCAGCTTGATCCACCTATATTCAAGGTTTGTCTCCCAGTTTTGGTCTATGTGGACATCCATGCAAAGTCAATAGCCAGCTACAACTTATGAATACTTTTGCTATGCATATTTTTCACTTCAGTTATCAACAATAAGTTATAGTTGCAATGTTAGAGTTTTGTTTGGGTTTAGTTAGAGGTATTGCTGCCACTTGTAATAAGTTTCTATTTTTTATAAGAACCATGTTTTCGTTAAGGTCGAATTGGTGGGGAGTTATGAACTGACACTTCAACCCAACTCCACTCAATTTAAAGAAATGTTTACAAATTGTAATTAGGCAATAACAGTGAAGTTGTATCTACAAGATCTAATTGTGATGTAAAGTTGAACTTTAGAGCTTAGATCCTAGATAGGTAATCAAACTCTCTAGATCAAGATAAATAGATAGATCATTGAATGTAAAATGGTTGAGTTTTTTAGGGAGGTAACAAGCATTAGAATTTTGGTTGGGACTTGAATCATAAAACTGTTAAGTTTTCCACATGGTGAATATACGTTTTGGTGACAAATTGTTTTTTCTCAAATCTTGTGTGTCTTACTATCTTATATAGATTCAAATTGAAATGTATGCAAAGTATTCTTTCTTTTCTTTTCATCTATTGTCTCAATGAGCTGTTTATTGTCATGCAACCTAATTTCAGCTATTGTTTCAGTTAATAGTTTATTGTAATACAACTTGTTTGGAGGATTTGTGTCCAGTACATGTTTTGGATTTGAAATATTATTTCAAGTCTGAAATTGCATATAGCAAGTGAAAAATTGTATGCTTGTTTTTATTTCCTCTATTTTATCTTCATATATTTATCTTCTTACCAAAATGCATGCCACCAGATAAGGGAAACCTTATAGTGATATTGTTGAATAGTCCAACTAGGTCTCTTCCCTTGAAAACCTATCTATCAACTGAACATCAAAACAAACAAACCTAATTCATAAAAAACAACTCTTCCAACAACTGAGATGGATTAGCTCTTCTCTTTAGCAATAAGGTACAGACCTTAGGATCTTATGGCACCATTGTCGAGGAACAGAGTAACGAAGTATATTTCCCTAGGAGAACAACAATGATTAGATATGATATTTTATAGTGAACAAAGATTAGGAACAAAACTGAGTGTCATCTTTACCTTGGTGACTCCACTGAATGAAAATATATTAAGGAATTTTGTCTCCCAAGAAAGGATTCAGGAAATCAAATCCTGAGCATACTAAAGCCTCAAAAGTCGACCTTGACCTGAATGGTGAAAAAACAAATTTTGATCTAGAGAGATAATTAAGGAAGACTACCATTGCTCAGAGACACCCTTTTTCATCCAAAGGAAAGTCTACATCTGAAAAATCTTCCTCTATCCTCAACAAAAAGTAGCTCGAGATTGTTATTTTTGAAAACCCCCTTGCAATTATCCCTCAAATATCTCCTGTCTCAATTTCTTCCTCATATTCTTCTCAAGAAACCACACCTACATATCCTCCTCAACCTCAAATCCCACTTATCCCAAAAATGGATGTCAACAAGATGGAAGGCATCATTACAGCCAGGTATGCACCTTTAGTGATGCCTTAAAACTTAAATGCATTTCCAACAGGTGACTACATGAAATATATGCCCAGATACAATGGTTAGGGAGATGTGACTATCGAATAACATCTAGTAGCACTTTACACCTTTGCAGACAATTTTAACATTGAACATGCAGATGTATGGATGAGTTTGTTTGTGCAAATCCTAGATCGAGAGGTAAGGAAGTGGTTTCATGGTCTAATTCCAGCTTCTATCACAAATATTGAGGGAATTGATGAGGCCTTCCTAAAACAATGGGGAGCTATGAGAGATTACATGTACTACATAACTGAGTTTGGGGATTTAAGAAGGAAGAATGGTGAGTATGTATCAGACTCTACTAAGAGGTTCAATAAGATGTATAACAAGATCCCTGATGAGATCAATCCAATTGAAACCTCAACCAAGATCACATTTTCAAATGCATTTGATGTTGAATTTTCTCTCCTGTCAAGGGAGAGGAGCTCCACCACTTTGATTTATATGCAAGACGCATCCATTGAGGTTAATTCTAACATCTTAGCATCAGGAAAATTGAAGAACAAATCAGAGAGGAACAAAAAAAACAGAGGGAAGAGCTTCCTTCTTCTTCTAGCCCAACAAAATATGACCCAAATCTAGATCAGGTGACTTGAACCTTGAAATCCATGAATTCAAAAATAGATAAACTAAAATGGGAAGCAAAGTAGCCAAACATACCATATCAGGATGATGCAAACAAAAACACTAATCAGTTTAGAAGGCCTAACAATGTCCCTCAAGTCATGTAGAGGGAAAGGAGAAATGTTGAATATCAGAGATTTGTTCCCCCTTTTCAGAACAATGAAGTTGAGGATATGGATGAGGGTACTGACATTGGAGATGACTCTGCAGTACTGTTTAATGAAATTGGCCTCTATCCTAGTCATCTAACTCAACAAGACTATGAAATTTCTCAGTTTTCAAAATATTTTGATGATGATGGAAAGAGAGGAGATATTTTTCAAAGCTAGCCCCAAAACAAGTACGATTTAAGTCTTAGGCCAAGGCGCCCCAAGAAAAAATTTCCCAGTTAAAACAAGAAATTAGATTCCTCTCCCAAGCTAGGTCCAAACAAAGATGCAACAAAAAAAGCAAATCAACCACAACCAACTAAACTTGTTGTTCTAGAGGTAAAAGAAGCAGAAAAGAAACCAATATATTTTAACATAGAGCATGAGTTAAGTAAAATCAATATCCCTATACCTTTGACAGATTTACTGTAGTATTCCAAATATTAAATAGTATGCAGAACAAAAATAATTATCTAGAAATGGTAGAGAAACAATGATATAACCATAAGAATACCACAATAATACCATAATAATACCATAATAACACCAGAAAGAGCACTTTGATTACTGAGAGCAATGTTCACTTGCCTCTTCGAGGGGGAAACCTCCAGCAGATCAGAGCTCTATTACAATAATATCTAAGACAAAACTTCGCATACTCTCTATTTCTATTTATACTAAATCTATCTATCCAAAATAACAATCTAGAGGAAGATCCTTCTAGAAGCGGAAGCTTCTATTAGGTCTTTTTACATTTGACTTATTCCTCCTTATTGCTAGGCCTTATTAATGTTGACCTTTATTACATGGAATTATATTATTCTACTCAATTGAGGGGTTACGTAGGTTAGGTCCCTAAATTGATGCAGAATGTCAGTGGGATCCCAGGTCGCATCTCTTGGAGTTGTATCTTTCCGCTATACTAAAACTTGATGGTATGTTGATAAATATGATGCTCTCATTGGTCCAAAACTACTTGTGGCTGCAACCAGATGGATTCTTCTTCATCCAACTCAAGAAGGTTGGTTTGAGTGTGGCACTTAGTTCCAATCACCTTTTTTAAGCAAGATACATAAAAAAAAATATGGAGCTTAGAATGACTGGGCAAAGCTAACTAACAGACCACCTATCCAATGCACTTGAGAATTGTATAATGACCATAAAATTTGGGTGCCAGTTTATGACAATGTTCAGCCTTGAGTGAAGTTTTTTTATAAGGTTGTAGTCGAAGAAATACCTGGTGTCCTTCAACAAATTAACGTTATGAGTGACCTTGATTAGCATGTTGCTTCATGTGATTCTAAGCCATGAACAAATTCTCTTTGAGGTTACAGAGAATAGCCTCATGAACTGTAAGTGTTTGGTCAAACACCTGGACCTTCTATACACCTGGCATGTAGGAGAGAACAGAAGGTGGGTTTTGGCCATAGATTGCTTCAAAAGGAGTCATGCAAGTAGTTGTATGGTAAGAAGTGTTGTACCACCATTCATCTAATGGTAACCATTGATCCCATTGATGTTTCCTTTCATAGGAAAAAAACCTCAAATAAGTCTTCAAACACTTGTTGACGACTTCAATTTGACCATTAGTCTAGGGATGATAGGTTGTACTGAGATGCAACTGGATTCCCTGTAGTCTGAACAATTCTTTCCAAAAAATGTTGGTGAAAGTGGAATCTAGATGAGAAACAATAGAATGAGGCATGCCATGAATATTGAAGATATGATCCATGAAACATTGATCCACAGTGGATGTGGTAAATGGGTGTTGAAGAGCATAGAAATGAGCATATGTGGAAAGACAATCCATGACCACCATGATGACTGACTTATTTCCTTATTTAGATAATCCCACAATAAAATACATAGAGATGTCCCTCCAAATAGCGGGTGGAATCGGAAGTAGTTGGAGTGTGCCAGGGGGTTTGATGGTTTCTTCTTTGTTGCATTGACAAACATCGCATTCGACTACAAAAGTGTGAACATCCTTTTTCANGAAAAAAAAAAAAAAATTGACCCGGTCATATGTTCTGGTAAACCCTGAATTCCTAGTTGTGGGAGTAGCATGAAGCTCATAAAGAACAATTGATTTAAGTTGTGACTGTTTACTTAAATACAAATGGCCTTTGTATCAAATCTCATCATTGTGCCAAGAGCACCCTAGGGAAACTTGAGATTTGGCTTGCAATTGCTGGATCAGATGCGATATTTTAGGATTATGTAGCCATTCTTGGCGCACAACTTGGAGCCAATTTGGTACAATGAAGGAGAGGGAGAAAAAGGAACCTTCATATTCATATTTCTAATAAAGAGAATCAACAACCACATTTTATTTTCCTTTCTTGTAAAAGATCTCATAATCATAACCAAAGAGCTTAGTTACCCTTTTTTTTTTCTCTTGGGAGGAAGGTCATTGCTCCAGAAAATACTTGAGGATTTGATGATATATCTTAATTTGGAAGTGTTTCCCCGGGAGATAAGGGCGCCAAAGATATATTGCATGCATAATATCCAACATTTCCTTTTAATATATGGATTTGACCAAATGACATTCTGACAATTGTTTGCTAGTAAAGGCCAAGGGTCTGCCTTCTTGTATAATGACTGCTCCAATTCCTCCACCCGAGGCATCACATTCCAGGACAAAGGCATTTGTGAAATCAGGAAGGGACAAGACTAGATTAGTTGATATATATGGATTTCGGTGGCCTACCACCTATTCCAATTGGCTCATTTTGGCAGTTTTCCAATTTGGCAGTTTTCTCCTAGTTTTTGGGTCCCTAACTTTCGGGGTCATTTTGAGGCCCTAAACAACGTTTTTAGGGATCACCACAATCAAAACATAGACAAAGTCAAAATCTAATGTCAACATGTGTATTCCTCAGATAGACCTTTCCAACAGACTGTCGTTCACCTAAAACGAAGATCGTATGCAAAAGTTACGACCCCAAGAAGTTGATGTACTAACTTATCCAAACAGGGCCCACTTGACTTTTGGCACTTCATCTCCCAAGGTTAGGTTTTTGGATGTCTAGGGTTTTTGACATTCCTGTTTATTGTAAAAATTCCTCCAGATCCGCATTGTAATCATGTTCTTGCGAATGATCACAGTAGTCACATCTCTTCTTATAGATAAGCCGACACCATTCTAGCAAGCTTGTTTTCCGTTGCATTTTACAGTTTCAGCTTATTTCCTTATTGAATAGAAACCAGTTTTATTGTATACCTTTTATTATGTCTTAAGAATCCTTTGATAATAATCTGTATTCATTTCATTCTGCTCATAAAATCTGGATCAGTGGTATCAGAGCAGTCTGCTCCTTGTCATTCTTAATGCATGTTCCCAACGAGGTTAGGGTACACAGAATTGGGTCTCGAGTTTGTTTCTCTTGAGGAAAAAAGCTATTGCATTCCCACGTGACCTCTCATGGCGGGAGAAAATAAAGACGATGGGAAAAGAGATCCCTTCAAAATGTTTCTCGAGGAATCCCTCATGCAACATAGGAATGAGATGATGGATAGTTTTACACAAATCCTTTGGTGACTACCAACATGCGACGCATTTTCCTCAAATGGAGGAGCCATCCCTTTCAAGGTACAAATAAAATTCCATATTCCTATATTTGAAGGTTAGATAGATGCAAATGTTGCAGACAAATGGTTGAATCTGCTAGAAGGTCATCTCTCATATGGGGAAGTTTGTCTTCTTCGTGATTTTCTCTCAAAATGAGAGAAATATCGCAGCCACATCCAGAGTCTCCATGACTAACCTCTCCACACAGCAGAATAAAGTGGATAAGGTCATGTAAGAATAATCGGATATCTTCTCCTCACCTATTGGGGTACCTCTGTACTGTCAGTTCAAGAACCTCATTGTTCTGACCCTCGACGCATCACTTCCCAATGGGTCAGTCTATCACCACTCTCTGTTAGAGAATGAGGATATCAAGTGACAAATCCAATAACTTCTCCAAAAGGGGCACATCTAACCCATTTCATCACCTTGCAGGAGCCCAATCATGCTGGTAGAGAATAAAGATGGAACCTGGAGACTTTGCATTGATTACCGAGCCCTAAATAAAATTACAATCAGAAACTGATACTCGATTCCCCGAATCGACAACCTCCTTGATTAGCTCACGTGGGCCAAATACTTCAGTAAGATTGATCTAAAGTCTGGATACCACCAGGTCTCTATAGAACAGAAATATGTATGGAAGATTGCCTTCAAGTCAAAGAAAGGTGTTTTTGAATGGTTGTTCATGCCCTTTGGTTTGAAAAATTCTCCAGCCACTTTCAAGAGGATGATGGACGATATCTTGTGACCATTCACCAATACTTTTGTAGTGGTGTATCTAGATGAAATTCTCATTTACAACAAGTCTTGGGCAGAACACTTGTAGCATATTCAACGGGTTCTGCACACCCTACGGTAGCACAAGCTATACGCCAACTCAGAAAAATGCTCCTTTGGCATAGACAGGGTCCATTACCTAGGCTACATCATTGATTAGCATGGTGTACATGTGGACCCAGCCAAGATCCAAGTCATTCGTGACTTTCCAACCCCAACCACACTCACTAAGCTTTGGAGTTTCTTGGGCCTTGCCAATTTCTACCGCAAGTTCATGTTGGGATTCTCCCATATTACATGGGCCCTCAACCAAGTAACCAAGGGTGGTGGTAAGGAAAAATTTGTGTGGGTCTAGTCCCAACAACAATTTTTCGATGATTTGAAGAAGCTCTTGTGCTCAGCCCCAGTACTTTCACTACCGATCCTACAATAACCCTTTCAGATCGAGACAGATTCTTCAGACTATGCTATGGGAATTGTTCTCACTCAGCATGGACACTTTGTGCCCTATCATAGTGAGACACTATCATATGTTGTTTGTAAGTACCCTACTTACGACAAATAAATGTACTCCATTTTTCAAGCCTACCGCTAGTGGACACATTACATTATTGGGAAGGCGATAATCATTCACACTAATCATGCAGTTCATGCATCCATAAGGAAAATTGCAGAATGACCACCATCAGAAATGGTCCACATACTTACAACAATTCCACCTCAACATCAAGTATAAAATATGACACACCAACTGTGTCGATGATTTCCTTAGCAGACCGCTAGTCACGACACTTACCATGGTGCTAGACACTTATGACCATGAGACCTATGGATGGCACCAAATCTATGAGACAAACCCAAAATTCACCACCACTTACCAAATTTTGGGAGAAATGCAGTTGTCGATAATTTCCATCTTTATGATGGGTTTTTGTGTCATCTAGACCATATCTTTGTTCCATCAAGAGAGTGAGTGAAGCTAATCTGGGAATCCCACTACTGTCGAGTGGCAGGACACTTTAGCGTTGAAATTACAAGGGTGATGTTGTAGAAACATTTCTACTGGCCAAAACTTCGACAGGAGGTTAACAAGTATATCAGGTCATGCACTGCTCATGTTATTGCCAAACCAAACACTAAGAAATAGGGCATGTACACCCAGATTGCTACCCCGGACAGGCCATGGGAATCCATCTCAATGGACTACATGTCGGGCCTCCCATCCACCAAGCCCGGGAAATAAATTTGTTTTTGTGGTTGTTGATCTCTTTTCTAAAATGGTGATTTTGGTCTCCTGTAAGAAGAGCATCACAGCAGAAGCCACTTCCAAGCTCTTCTTTGAACGATTCTGGGTACATTTTGGAATCCCACAAACCATTGTATTAGATCGGGACAGTGGATTTCTCATCACATTCTAGTCGAGCCTCTGGTCACTGTTGGACACCAAGCTCACCAAATTCACGACCTTCCACCCCCAGACAGATGGCCAAATCGAGGTCGTAAATCGAATGATCATTCATATCCTGCACATGTATAATTCAAAGTAACCTCTCACATAGGATAAGTGTCTTCCCTATGTCCATCATAGCTACAATCGAGCCCTGCATAGCTCAACCGACCAAAGTCCCTTTCAAGTGGGGTTGGGATTCCAACCATTGGGTCCCATAGATGTTGCACTACCCCTTGTGGTCACCTTAACCGAATCATCTCGTACTCCAACTAAAGCTAACAAAGCCACTCAATTCATTGAGTGGATCCAACACATCTACCAACAAGTTCAGGATATCCTACAAAAGTCCAATGACAAGCACAAGCAATGCCATGATCAACATCAGGTTCCACATAAGTTTCAGGTGGGTGACAAATTTTGGTTGCACTTGCAGAAAGAACGCCTTACAGGATGCCATTGGAAGCTTTTCCCACTCCATTATGGGTCATACACCATCACCAAGGCTGTGGGTGATAGTTCTTTTGAGCTCAACATTCCTCCTTTCCTTGGCTTGCACACAGTGTTCAACATAGATCTCCTTCGACCTTATTTCCCACCATTATCGAACACCTCAGAGGTAGAAGAATAGCTGACACCAACAGATCTCAACCCCGACAACATACAACAGGAATATAGTGATCATATTGTGGAAAAACAGGTCAAGGGCACTTGCCAACAAAGGATCCATCTTTATCGAGTTGTCAAAGCATGGCAACTCCTGCACTAAGGCAAGTGGCTCACTTGGGGCCAAATTCAGCATAAATTTCCTCATTTGATGGAGGAACTCAATGCAATGGAGAAAATTTTTTCCTAAGGGGGGAGGATTGATCTATATGGATGTCAGTGGCCTCCCACCTATTCCAACTGGCTCATTTTGGAATTTTTTCCAGTTTGAAAGTTTTTTCCTAGTTTTTGTGTCCCTGACTTCCGAGATCATTTTGAGGGCCTAAACAACATTTTTAGGGCTCACCAGAGTCAAATTGTTGATTGAGCCAGAGTATGACGACAACATGTGTATTCCTCGGATATACCTTTCCACCAGGTTATCGTGCATCTAAAACGAAGATCGTATGCAATAGTTACAACCCCAGAAAGTTGATGTACTAACTTACCCAAATGAGGCCCACATGACTTTTGGTGCTTCCTCTCCTTGGGTTAGGTTTTTGGATGTCTAGGGTTTTTGAAATTCCTGTTTATTTTCAAAATGCCTTCAGAGACTCATTGTAATCATCTTCTTGCGAATGAGTGCAGCCATCACACCGCTTCTCAGAGATAAGTCGCCACCATTCTAGCAAGATTTTTTTCCACTGCATTTTACGGTTTCAACTTATTTTGTTATTGAATAGAAACTAATTTTATTGTATATCTGTTATTCTATGTTAAGTATCTTTTGATAATAATATGTATTCATTTCATTATGCTCATAAAATCTGGATCAGTAGTACACATAGCTGCCTTCAAATCTTGAAAATCCTGATCCGCTGCTAGAGTCCAAGTGAAAGAATTGTTTTTTAAGGAGAGCAGTGAGAGGGGCCACAATCTTCCCATAATTCCAAACAAAATTGTGATAATATCCTTTTAAACCCAAAAAACCACACAAGCCTTTGATAGTCTTGGGGTGAGGCCAATCCTTCATTGCTTCAATCTTTTTAGGATCCACTCAGACACCATCCTTACTAACAATATGACCCAAGTACTCTACTTCTGAGGCACCAAAGGAACATTTGGAGTGTTTGAGGAAATGTTGGTGCTGAGAGAGGAGATGGAGAATTTGATCCACATGGGAAATATGGGATTGCCAAGTTTTTCTATATATGAGAATATCATCAAATAAAACTAAGACAAAATGATGGAGAAAAATATAAAAGACATGATTCATGAAGATTTGGAAGGTGGAGGGGGCATTACACAGGCCAAAGGGAATGACCAAAAACTCATAGTGACCCTCATGAGTGTGAAAGGTAGTCTTGGGTATGTCAAATTATTGCATATGTATCTAGTGGTAGTCAGAACATAGATCAAGTTTAGTGAAGTATTGAGCACCACTCAACTCATCCAAGAGATCATAAATGATAGGAATGGGAAACGTGTCCTTGATGGTGAGTTTATTGACGGCATGAAAGTAAGGACACATGCGCCAAGTACCTTCTTTCTTAAGTACCATGACCACGGGGGAAGAATAAGGGTTGGTATTGGGGCGGATAACACCCTCTTGGAGCAATTCCTGCACTATTTTCTCAATTTTATTCTTTTGGGAAAAGGGATGACAATAAGGGTGAACATTAGGAGGAAGGATGCCAGGAACAAGGGGAATCGAATGATCATGAACACCATGAGAAGGAGGAAGTCCTTAAGGCGTGGAAAAAACAACTCGATGTGTGGAAAGGATAGATTGGAGGTGAGGATGCACAGAGGGTGTCTCAACAGCTTGAATAGAATGGATTTGAGAAATAATATCGGAGTGGCCTTTCTTGAGGATATTTTTCATGCTATGGGAACTAATGATCTCAGGAGAACTAGCTGTGAGACCTTGGAATTGATACCTTTGTCCCTCTTGTTGGAATTGCATGCTTAATTCCATAAAATCCATAAGAATGGGACCCAAAGTGCGTAACCATTCAACACCTAGCGCAATGTCATTATAATCGTCCATGTCAATGGAAAACATATGATATTTTAGGTGGTAATGTCCAATTTGAAGATGAATATTTTCGCAATGCCCACCATATGAGATGCATACTATTGTAAAAGGGTTGGTTTGGTTGTTAGTGTTGAGTATGGTTGGGTGTAGTTGAGAAAAGGTTATGTGATTGTAATTTGTATACAGTTTTGGGAAAAAGGGTAGATATAGCTATGTGACAGAGTCTGGAGTCAAAATTTTATAACATACTACTGATTTGTATCTCTAATATTGTATCTAAGAAGATCTACTGATAATATATTTGGAAGGAGAAAAAAATTTGAAATTTCTGTGTCATTCTATGTGTATGGTTATGAAATGTCTCCTTACATTACTTATTTATTCTTGATAAGATCAATATGCTATCTTTGTTTGCAAATGATTCTGCAACTTGAATGTCTTTATTTACAATATGAATGAGTTCAGATATGTTTTGCGGTTAGTCTGTCTTGCACAAGATCATGGTGAATCTTGAAGGTTCTAGAAACCCACCTAAGTATTCTCCTTGCCCTTCCCTATCTTTATGTCTTGGTTACGCTTTGGGTGAGACTTCTTCTCTTCGAAGGAGATAAAAATTCCAGCATTGTAGACTACTCAATGCCTTTTGTTGGTAACCTAAGAACAACCCTGGTCTGATCAATTCCACGCCAACAAAATGGTTTTGTTGTCGGGACCTGCATTAAAAGGGAACCTATAGGGAGAATTGTTCCGCGGATTCATAGATATACAATTTCACTAGTGGTGGGAGAGAAATTGCAAGACCTTCATATGGAAAGAAGTGCATCTCAGAGGAAAATCTGTAAAAGATACATGGGACATAGTCTTTTACTCAGAAAGATCAAGTGACCAGTACGAGATTTTCTGGGTTAAGTTCTCAGAATAATTGTTCCACTGGATAGATAGGTTCCAAGAAGCTCCAAAATTCCAAGAACAAGTCAAGAAGACCTGCGCTTGGGACACAGAAAAGATCGCATCACTTCATCGACTGGATCGTCCAGTAACGGGAGCAATCGATTTTTGGGTCAATAAAACATTAAAAGGATACATTATCGATTTTGTAGCTAAGAATCACCAATATTTTTCATGATCAGGAGTGGATTTCAAGAAAGATGCAAGGGGAAGATTGTTGAGATAAACCCCCCCGTGGATTAAGGTGTTATTGATGGAAGAGGGGATGCTAACTATGTCCCCGACTGAGATGGTAGCGTAAACACCCTCGCTTGGGGTGCGGTGAGTTTGGTGTGGATTCATGGCCTAAGAGAGGGGATAGGGTTCTTTGAAAAATGGGGGAGAAGCAAGAAATTCACTCAAGATATCAGCGAGTCTTGAAAAGAGCCACCACAGTTGAGAAGTAGTGGGGCGATAAGATAAATAAAGCAGTAAAATAGTCCGATAAGTTGTGAAAAGAAGTCGGACCGGGAGAAGTAGAGGAAGGATAGATGGAACAGTTGTGGAAGATGAAAAGACAGGAAAGATTGGCCAGTCAAATATTAAGTGAGAGAGAAGCCTAGAGGCAAAGACTTCCCCAGGAGGGTGGAAAAGGATAAGAAGGTGTAGAAGTAAGGGAAAATAAAGACAACATGGATATTGAAGAAGAGAGAGAATATGCAGCCTCGATGCCAAGAAATATCAGGAATCCGATGGAAGAGACTGCTCCAAAGGATGAGAATGAGATCCCCTAGATCAAAGAAACCCGCCCAGAAGCTAGTGGCACCATCCCCAAATCACCCATACCCCAAGTGTCTTCTATACAAGTGGTAAATTATATACTACCTTCTTATGCTATTCCTGTTCCATTACAGTCAATTAGTCAACCACAACCAGGAAGCGTGAATACTGGGAGGATATTGGGATCCCCTAGTAGATCGCAACCAGGACCGTTAGGTTTTATTTTGGTAGGAGCAGTAAGATCAGCAATGGTTGGTAACGTGGGAGGTTCGATTGCTCGATACCTAGAATTCTAGGGTAAGGGAGATGAATATGTTGAGCAACATTGGTTCTTATTCGAAGCAATCTGGAGGTCCAGAGGGACTCTGGATGTGAATAAATTGGTTGAGTTCCATACTAATTTGAGAGGTCATGCTCTCAGATGGTACATGTAGGCCATTGATCGAGGAGTAACAGGGGTGAAAGGTCAATCATTCACACTTGACCAGGTATGAACAAATTTCATAGCAGAGTTTAAGCTACCTTAGTCAGAACAAAAAGTTCTATCTGAGTTGCGTGAAATTCAGCAAAGGGAAGGTGAATCGGCCTGGGAATATAGACAGAAGTTTAAATATGCTATAGGGAGGTTAGCACATCCAATTCATGAGGAAAACCAAAGAGAATGGTATATCCAGGGATTTCTACCTCTGACACATATTTCGTTAATGCAACAATGGGTAGCCACTTTGACAGATGCCTTGGAACAATCAATGAAGATTGAGCCATGGAAGGATATTTGAGGAGCCTGATAGTGACCAAACCCCTAGAAGATGAAAATTTGGCACAACTACAAGGGAAAATATCAGAGCTTATGGAGAAGATTCAAGAATTGACAATACCCAGACCAGGACAACCGCAAGTCTAGTGTACCGGATGTTACACAGAAGGACATCTGGTGAACAAATGTCCACGGATGAGGGGAATGTGACCTCCTTCGAATCTGATGGGACCCTCATTAGGACCCACGAGAGGAGTTTCACAAGTATCCACGAATTTACCATTCTATACCCCAACCCCTTTTCATGCTTTTCCAAGTAATCAAGTAGCGCCATCAGTTGAGTGTTGCGAGATTTTTCGAATCCATGGGCATGGGTCGAGACAGTGCCCCATTATTCAGAAGTATTCAACAGTACCAAATATTATGCATTATGATTTTTTTGCATCTGCCACACATGCTACGAATTAGTGTAGAGCATTGGATGCACTTGTAGAAAGGCTAGATTGAACCTCATTCAGGGTGAATGAAACCCCTCAAGGGTTGGGAAGAGGTCAAGGAGGTGGAGATGGAGGAGATTTCATAGGAGGAAGAACCAGGGGAAGAGGAACAAGTAGATGCTAAAATTTTGATGAGAAAGGACACATGGCTAGAGATTGTCCCCATCCAAGGCGGTCATGGTGCTCTCACTGCAAAACCAATGGGAATGCAACTAAAGACTACCAAAAACTAATTGAAAAATGGGAAGATTGGGTACATGAACGAGGAACTAACCTCATCATTTCAGAGATAAAGAGAGTTATTAGAGGACAACTTCCAAACCTTCATATCATTACTCGAGTAGGGGAAAAGACTGGCACAGATGCTGAAAATTTACCTCAGATACAGAAAGAAACGCCTAAGGAGGACATGTATGATCCTATGAAACATAAGCTATTCTTTAAAATTTCCATAGAAGTATTTCAAAATATACCATGCCTTGATATGCAAGAGAAACCCCCTCATCCTATTGTTTACCCTAGGATCGTGCAAGTCCTTGCGTCACCCCCTACGCCCAAAAACCATATAGTCCCGATGAGACAACCTGAGAATCCAAAAAATATAGTTGACCTTTGGTTTCAGTTATTTTCTGATATTCTTGGGAATGACCAATTGACAGAAAAGTTGCGCAATGCATTGTACCTAGTCCTAGCAATTGAAGAATCTCCAAAAACGAGAATAAGGACTAATCTTCCTGAGAATAATACTTAGAGAGTGTAGAGAAGGAAAGTACGAACTGGAAAAGAGTTTAGATTAGCAACCCAACTAGATGAATTTGAGATTAAGGATGTTATGTTAGATCTAGGATCTGATGTTAATATACTGCCTAAAAATACTTGGGAAGACTTAGGAAAACCCTAGTTGATGTATTCCCCAATCCAACTAATAATGTCCAATTAGTATTGTATTTTTCCAATAGAAAGACTGGAGAATGTGGAAATAGATGTTACGGGAGTGAATATTGTAGCTGATTTTGAGGTGATCGAAATCATGGGGGATAAGGACCCTTATCCTGCACTACTCATTATTGATTGGGATTATGACAACTATGCGGTGATTGACCTAAATAAATACACTATGACATTTGAGGTATTTGGAATAAAAGTAGTTCAACTCTTGGATCCGTATGTAGTCCCTCGGTACACAGAGCCAACGGACAACAATATGGATGGAGAATACTTGGATCAGTTGTACATTGTAACAATGGGAATGAGAGAAGAGTACATAAATCCTATTGTCAATGGGTCAGTAAATTGGAGCATACAATCAATGGATGAAGATTCAGAACTGGCATTTGACAGTTGGTATCGAGGATCATATGAAAGATTTTCAAGAAGATGCGCAACTGTCAGATAAACTAGATGGGTTGGAAACGAGGTCTGAGAACACCTGATATATGATGGTACCTTAGAACTTGATAGTTTTCTAGTCAGCATGGAAGAAAAGATAGCGGAGTATCAAAGGATCTCGGTGTTGGATTTATCCCTCCAAGACAACCCTACCAGATGGTGGACCAATCACAAAGCCTTAGTTGAGAATTGGGATGATGTGAAGCAAGCTATCATATATATATATTTCAAGACAAGGAGCAGTTGGAATCAGGGATGCAGATGGATTTCCAAGTTGCACAATTGTCCAATGGACAGTCTAATCCTAAAGCACATATTGAACAATGCGTGAAACAATGGCAAGTTGTAGAAATACCATCTCTCTTCTGGGTTCAAGTATTTCCCCATTCTAGGTCCAATTTTGAAAGCTTGGTACATGCATGAAGAAACCAGAAGATAGACCAATGACTGGAAAATGTTGGAAAAAAAAAATTTCAAGGACTTCTCATTTACAAGTAAGTACTCTGAGCTTAAAGTAGTCCTACAAAGAATTAAAGAATTCATTTTTTCAGATACTCATGAACGGAAGTCAGACCTAGTGGTATGCGTAATGCATAACCAAGAACTTCACCTAGACTCGGGAAAGAGACCTATAGAATGCTATAAAATTGAGAAGGATTTGGAAATCCCAGATGATTTAGAAGAATTGAGAAACTTAGCCATTAAGGAAATAGAAGGAAGCAGATAAATCCAAAACATCATACCCAACCAGACTGATGGTTCTTAAAATTATACATTGAAGTTGCGCAAAGTCAATATAGGGACCACATAGAAACTTAAGATAGCTATGGTGGGAGATTATTGGGATGAGAAAAATAGCCAAGAAATACATATCCTATTGTGAGATTATGAGGACTCGTTCCCAAAGACATTTTCAGAGCTAAATGGGATGAAAGGAACTATGGGAGAGATGAAAATTGAACTAAAACCAGGATCAAAGTTTGTAAGGCATAGACCATATCTCCTTAACCTTAGAGTGAAAGAGAAGGTTAAGAGGGAAATAGATAAGATGTTGGAAGTTGTACTCATTTTTTAAGTGGAAGAAGAAAAATGGGTTATCCCAATAGTCATCCAGAGCAAGAAAGGAACAAAGGAAATTAGGGTCTATGTATACTACAAAAGCCTTAACTATGCTTGTGTGCATGACCCTTTCCCAACACCTATTACTGATGAGGTGCTAGAAAAGGTTGCGGGGAAAGAATCTTACTCATTTACAGATGGATTTTGGGGGTATCACCAAGTAAGGATTGTTGAAGAAGACAAAAAGAATACCAAATTCATAATTGAATGGGGGTCATTTGCATATAATGTGATGTCATTCGGCCTAAAGAATGCCCCTGCAGTTTTTTCATGGATTGTAATAGCAGCTTTCTGAGCATTTACCCACAATTTTATAGAAGTTTATATGGATGATTGGACGGTATATAGTCTTCTCAAGAAACATGTAGCACTACTATGTCTGATGTTTGAGAGATGTAGAGAATTGCAGATATCGTTGAACCTCAGAATGTGTATCTTTTGTGTGCCACATGGAAATTTTTTAGGCCACATAGTATGTCAAGAAGGAGTATTGGTAGACCCAGCCAAATTTGTAGTTATTGTGAACATGTGCCACCTACGAGCGCTAAGAAGTTGCATTCCACGCTAGGGCACACAGGGTACTATTGTAGGTTTATCAGAAGATATGCAAACATTACTGCACCTATGGAAAATATACTAAAGAATTCTGAACTATTCCAATGGACCCCAAAGTGTGATAAAGAATTCAATATCCTGAAGACAAATCTCAGCACAACACCTATTCTGATATTTCCAAACTGGGAAAATGAATTTCATGTTCACGTAGACGCATCAGGTATTGCCTTGGGAGCCATCTTAGCGCAACCAGGAGATGGAGCCATGGATCATCATATCTATTTTGCTAGTAGGAATTTGTCACAAGCTTAGCGCAACTATACAACCACAAAAAGGGAGGGTTTAGATATAATTTACACTCTGCAAAAGTTTAGACATTAATTGTTATCCTCTCATTTTAAGTTATTTACTAATCATTATGCACTAAAATATATAGCTAACAATCTTGTTTTGGAAGGAACAATTTGTCGATGGTTGTTATTGTTTCAGGAATTTTTGTTTGAGGTGATCATTAAACCTGGAAGATGCAACGTAGGGCCTGATCACCTATCTAGATTAGAGCCAGGAGAAAGTGGTGGAGTAGTCTATGAACATATCCTAGATGCAGACCTATTTTGGGTTGAGGTCATACCATAATACTTGGAAGACATAGTAGTCTCCTTAAGTACAGAGGCATGCCTAGAAACGTACTCTGCAACTCAGAAACGTGATATGGTGGATAGAGCATAGAACTATCAATTGATCATGGGGAAATTGTATAATTTGGGACTAGATAGTATCCTCAAGAGATGTGTCTTAAATCATGAAAGACAAGACATATTGTGGGAGTGCCACAGTAGAGTTGCAGGAGGTCATGCTGGAGGAAAAGCCATTATGTAGAAAGTCCTCCAAGCTAGACTATAGTGGGCCATGCTCTTCAAGGATGAAAATTTGTATGATAGATATTGTGATGCTTGTCAAAGAGTGGGCAAGCCATCATGACGAGATGAATTGCCTCTTAGCTAGATCGATCTCTACAAGCATTTGAGAAATGGGTGGTTGACTTTATTGGGCCGATCAACCCCACTGCTAATCATTCAAAGGTTAGGTATATTATTACCGCAATTGATTACCTTACACATGGGGAAGAGGTAGCAGTTGTCTGGGATTGTTCGAACAATATTGTTTCTAGGTTCATTTTTGAAAATATTATCACTCGGTTTGGATGTCCTAGGAGTCTGACCAGTGATCAGGGTGGTCATTTTATCAATAGTACAATAGAAAAGATTACAACAAATTTCTTGATGCAACATCATAAGAGTATCCCCTACCATTTGCAAGCCAATGGAACAATGGAAGCATTTAACAAGATTCTAGAGAGAGGATTAATGAAGGTTTGTTGCGCAAACAGGGAGGATTAGGATGACAAAGTCCCAACAGTTTTGTGGGATTATAGGACAACCATTAAAAAACTCCACAAGTATACTCCATTTCATCTAGTTTATGGGAAAGAGGTTGTGGTACCTGAAGAATTCATTACTTTGAGTTTATATATTGCATAGATTACACACATGTCATAGGATGAATCAATTCAGCAAAGGCTCATGGAATTGCAAGAACTTGAAGAGACCAAGTTTTTAGTAGACTTCCATCAATCAGTTGAGAAAGCAAGGCAGAAAGATTGAAATGATAGAAAAATTAAGACCAAAGTATTTGCACAAGGAGACAAGGTCCTACTTTATGACAGTCGATACCAGAAACATCCAGGTAAGTTGTGCATGCATTGGTTGGGACCATTTATAGTTGCAGAGATCCGACCTTCGGGAGTAGTCAAACTTGCACAACTGGATGGTATGACTGCAGCCAGTATGGGTGAATAGCGCTCGCTTGAAACCCTATATGTCTCTAAACTGAGGTCTGAAGGAGCATGTATAGTAGTTAGATTTGAGTTTTTTTTTCAATATTTGTGAATTCAGTTAATAAAGTTGAAGAGTGAATTGTTGCATCGCGACATGTAGTTCCTTTTTCTATCTAAGTGTTGTTTTGATGTAGAACTTCTCACTCAACATCGTAGGATCAGAAGAGATACAAATATATTAATGACAGTCATTAAATGTGACGGGGACCCCTTTGTGGTCGAAGGGAGAGAGAATATGGACACAATCCTAGTCCATCTGCCACACAAACCTAGTCCGGTCATGCATTTTATTACCTCTACAGTAATCCATCTGAATTTTGTTAAACCATAAATCTGCAATACGCGAAGATTCCATTGATACTTGCGCTAGGATTCTCATATGTTAAACGATAAGGTCTAGAATCGACCATGTCCATGACCAACTTTCCCAATAAATGTCGAGATCACCTAATAGATTTACCTCATTAACCATTCCTATCGAACAACTCAGATCCAAGTTGTGTTTATAGGGTTAATGATGAATAACAGTTATTATAGAACTTTCCAGCTAAGCCCAGGTATAAGGTTCTGTGAACTCTATGTAGGACGTATTGTTTCCCAGGGAGAACTTAGCGGTTTGTGAATTCTAAATCATGAGCAAGCCTGTGTAATCCCTCAACCCTCATTTGTGATCCCCAATCCCCGTTTCTCCTATGGAATTTGTTGATAGTTTAGACTCACCATGCCGAGAGCTACAGGGAGTAGAAGTGTCATTTCGAAGGATGCAGTATTAGATGGGCCATATGACCCCCGAGTTGAGATCGTGGGAGATCATGGGTGATAATAGATGAACATCGATGTCTTCTCAAGTGTCTCTCTAGATGAGTTGGGAGGCATGTAGTTCGTGCTAAATCCACATTTCATCAACTGTTTAACTCTAAAATTATAAACCTCAGGGATTTGTCAGTTTTCAACACCACTGGGGAAGTTGCAAGGTGTTCCAAGTTTCTCATTAGTAGGGTACATAAACATGGTAGAAGATTTTGGTTGGATAAAAGATACCCAATTCATGCATAGGACATCCACCAGCTTACTGGACTGTCCATTGAAGGTGAGGATATGTCCAAAGGGTTCCAGGGTCCCAATAAGCATGGAAAGAAGAAGGGAGAGCCCAGTTTATATGAGTGGTTTCATACACATATGGGGGGGCTGCACAACCAAAATCGACCCCATACTACCCAAGACAGTTAGGACCGATTTCTATGTAATTGCTAGCAAGGTCATGAGGTATTATTACAAAGGAGAGTGTACACTGGATTCCCTATCAGTGGTAGATTTCCATGCCAATGGCGTTGTCTTCAACCGGTGCAACTATTTACTAGAGGAAATCCTAGTGGCTTGCGAGGAAGCACAAGAGAAGGGTGGTAATTCCACCTATGGTTACTTGTTGGTTGTGTTCATAATGTTGAAGTGGACGCCACCCGTAGGAAGACCACTGTCGCTAGCAGATAAGGGGTGATTGGAAAAGATGTTTGAGCCTTGGCACTTAAGGTCAAACTTAGAGAACACTTCCTTCAACAACACATAGTTTTCCAAATGGTACAATAGGTTGCTCGATGCAACTCAGAGGTTGCACATTCCACAAGAATTGCTCAACTGCAATATGAGAAACATTGCATTTAGCATGAACCACCACCATACATTCATATGGCCAAGGTATTCCAACAGAGAGGACTTCCACTCATGCATGCTTCCATTTTACTTAGATGAGGAGGGCTTTGACAAGGAGGTTATGTCATGGCCTAGAGTAAAATGCAACCCAGGCAAGTCGAGGATGCATTACCCTATGCTTGCGGAGGTTATGAAGAAGAGGGGTTAGGAAGCAGGGTTAGGACTGAGCTTGGGCCTAGAGGTACAGAAGAAAGAAGCCCCAGTATAGATGGACTCCGATGAGAAGGAAGAGATGAAGCCATTGGAGTGCAAGAAGAGAACATTACCCATGTTCCTGCAGCTTCCAGAGTAAGCTATGTTGACAGGTAAGGATGTCAATGAAATTCTTAGCGTTGTATTCATCACAGAGCCAATGGATAAGAAACTCAGGATGGGGATATCCCCAAGCAATGTTTTGAACCCCCAGCCCATTTCATCCACTGTTCCTTGTACTTTCTCAGTGGGTCGAGAAACCCATATTATAGATATCTAGGATGAACTTGAGCCTAACACCACTCCATCCACCACCATCATCATTGGACAACCTCCATAACCACCACAACCCCAGTCATCACAGCAATAAACTGACATTCCATCGCAAACCATTGGCCCAGAGCCCATGCAGTTGGATCCCCCAGAGATACCCGCGCAAACACTAGAACTCCCTGATCCAAACCCAGAAATACCCGAATAGAGGCTACAACTCACTTGGCCAAACCCTGAAGCCCAAAACCAAAAAATTATACCCTTTGTGACAATTCAGGACACTCTGAAGATGCAAGTATAACCAAATCCGCAAGTCTTAAGTCCTCAGTGCACTTCCTCAACAACCAAGGTTGAGGGTGTTATCGGAAGCTCAACCCTGA
>JASDQU010012994.1:101372-112464 GCA_032191745.1 Picea mariana | reverse complement strand
GTATGATATTGAGATCAAACCATTGAAGGCAATAAAAGGAAAAGGATTATGAAATATTATGATGAATGGGGACTCAATTTATGGAATCATTTCAATCTCAGTCAAGGAACCATTAGTTGATTTATAATGGTATAGAGATACCATATTTTATTTAATATCCGAGAAATTCCCTATTACAATGAGTTCCAAAGATCAAAGGACACTCAAGATGAAGATGAACCAATATGTATTGATTGTTGATATACTTTTCAGAAGGAATTTTGATGGTATATTGTTGAGATGTGTTAATGAGAATCAAGCTCCAACATTGATCAAAGAATTCAATGAGGCAGTATGCGATGGACACTTTCCACCCACTGCAACTACTCACAAAATAATTAGAGTAGGATTCTAGTAGCTGTCAATATTCAGGGACTTGAACACCGCAATAAGGAAATTTTCATCGTGCCAACAATTATCAAGAAAAATGAAGAAATTTGTGATGCCTCTGCAACTAATTGTGGTGGAACAACCATTTTCCCAATGGGGACTTGATTTCATTGGGCTGATTAATATGAAATCTATCAAAGGGAACATGTACATTCTAAAAGCTACCGATTATTTCACAAAATGGCCATAAGTTGTGTCGTTGAAGAAGGTTGATGTTGAAGAATTGATTGGATTCCGCAAAAACAAAATTTTGTCAAGGTTTGGTGTTCCTGATAAATTTATCACAGACAACAGTTCGATCTTCATTGGGTCAAAATTCATTGAGTTTTGCAGAAAATATGGGATCATTATGGGTCATTCTTCGAATTATTATCCACAAGGAAATGCCCTTGTTGAATCCATGAACAAATCACTCGTGCGGATATTAAAGAAAAATGTAGATGGAAACCAGAGAAATTGGCACCTAAAGTTGATAGAATCATTATGGGAAAGTATGACAACCCCAAAATATAGTACTGAAATGACTTTGAATATGTTGGTCTATGGGAAAGAGAAAAAAATTCCAATCAACCTCGAGCTTAACACATTGATATTTGTGGTTAACACTAAAGATACGAAAGACACTTCGCATACTCAAAAAAGGATCAACCAATTTCTAAAGTTGGAGGAGGAATGAAGAAAATCCCTGAACCGAACATCTCGGAGGCAACAGATCATCGAAAAATATTTTGATCAAATCACAACTACAAATAATTTTCAGAAGGGAGAACTTGTACTTCTATGGAACAAAGCCAAGGAAAATCCATCCATGGACACAAAGTTCGAAGTACTATGGAATGGACCTTATGTCATGGAAATGATATTGGGCTTCAACTCATATATGCTCTAAGATATGATAGGAAAAAGTTTAATGCTTTCTATCAATGGGAAACATCTGAAAGGTTTCTTCTCCTAGCACTTTTTCTTTCTCATTGTACATAATTTTATTTCTAGTTTGTATATTCTTAATTTGATTCCATAGCCCAATGGGCGGAAGCACCTGGTCACGAGAGATTATGGATTCTTGAAAACCCACAGGGGTTCATAATCCCACAATTGGAGCCTATTGTTGAGGTCATTTCCTGTTTCCAAAAAAGTTCCTCCCCTTCTCTATTCTCCCTAATTTGTTTCTCCCTTTATTTTCCCCCTTCTAGACTTACCCGATTTTTCCCTCTTCTTTTTTACTCTTACTATCCCTTTCTAGTGCTAACACTTAGTCACATTTTAGACTGTGGGTTCCCAGGTTGGCGGGGTTGATCTTTCATGTACCTGTGTTACGTGATAGACATATTGCACCAAATAGTTTTGTGATCTACATTTCGATCCCCACACTCCCCAAATTGCCTAAGTATCATTATGCCTACATTAATCCATTTGACCGTTGCGTTGTCCTACACTTATCAATTTTGATGCCTCATACCATCGTGGGCTCTTGGTTTCATGGGTTCTCGGGTTCACAAAAAGTCTCAAGTCAAATATTGCCCCCATCCGTCCCCGCCACCCTCGTGCCTTTCCCAATGCACATTTACTATGATTTTAATGATAATAAATTATCATACAAGTTCGAAGGGATGGTCATTAATAAGAGAAAGGCTTGAGAAGACCTCCTATTAAATCACATTAGACAATATTTATAGAGGATTATATTATCTCCCACTAGAATTCATTCCTAACATAATTTGGAGCAAGGTAACATTCTTGTCGACTTATGGCGTCATGTTGACAACAATTTTGTGGAGATACATTGAATATTTCTTGGCACGAGGATCATAGTTTCTAGTGGTCCAAGGCATATTCCTACTATTCATCCCCTTCTTCCCAAAAGGAAATAATTTGGATGTCTAGAATTGAGCATGCACGATGTGTCCTAGAAGTTTTTGAATTTAAGGAGTTGGTTACCTAGTGTGTTGAGAAATACATTCCAAGCTAGTGGATCATCTAGTTGTGAGACCATTCCCCTAACTCTCTGTCACCTCGGGTTTTCCGTAAGATGTTGAGGCTTCCCAAGCCAACACTCACCTTCAGAGGTGAAGACTATAGGGATTTATTAAAAAAACATGACAATGGACTCAACCTCTTACCTGAATTCCTAGAGAACCCAACAGCCATCCCTGAGGACATCACAAGATTGTAGGTTGTCTCATTTAAAAATCCCTTCTGAGAAATTGTATGGCTTTTTACGAGGATAATAGGATAGGAAACCATGGCAAACATCTCCCTGATGATTATTTACATTATTTATTTTATGATCAAGGAAAAAGACATCTTCGATTGGGTTAAGTTGATTTCCATTATAATCTCTTCCCAATTAGCACAATACAAGAAGGAGAAGAAATTTTTTATGTCATCGTATTTGGTCTTTGTGATAGCACATTGTTGTCAATTCCCAAGATTATCTGTCTACAAGAAGGTAAACTATGAGTTCGACTAAGTAACCTTCTGGTATCAATCATTGTGGAGGCACAAGGCCTACCATCATTTTATGAAGTCTTTAATGATTTGTTCTCGGTTTTTAAAGAGTTATTGTTTGGAAAAAATGCACCCGGGATGTCTGACTAGGGGCATACGTTTCTGTATGGGAAGGGACACTAGAACGAATGGAAAATTATAATGTTATAAGGATTTTTTAATCCAAATAAAATCCTTCCTTCCTTCCATGCTACATATCTGACAGGATGTTTGTTGTTGAGATAGCAAGGAAGTACACCTATTGGTTGCATTTTTTCCATGAAAAGAGAAAAAATCAATTCATACCTCTGCTTGGAAAGTCTAGGATTTCATATTTAGAAATATGAAAAATATTGATGAATTGGCATGCCACTTCCACAGCCTCAATTTTAAATATGTTGAAAAAGTAAAAGGGTTCAACCCTAGTGGTATTTTTGTAGAACATCTATTGGCTGTTGGTTTCAACATTTCTTTCATTAACACTATTTTGAATGAAGACAGAGACATTTCCTTAGGCACTCCCACTCATGACACTGGTGACCTGGAGACAATAATCAACACCAATGAGTCATACCAGCAGAGAGAAAAATTTCTAGGTGAGAAAAGTTCCCAATCCTCGATTGTCAAACCAAAGAGTACAACATCTCAGAGCAGTGCTCCAACGACCTACCTAAGTAAGAAAGTCACCCACAGTTCTTCAGGGGAAGGAGAAGATAAGAAACCTCCTTCTAGAAAAATTTAAAGTTCTCATAAAATTCCCTTAAGGAGGAAACAAAAACAGATTGTGCAAGAAGAGGAGGGACCTCGAGGAGATAGTGATATCCACAACCTTTCCCTTGAGGATATGGAACTCAAAATTGACATCGAGAAAGTGTTCCCCAATGTCGACTAGCTAGAGAACAAGCCACAACAGAACCCTCAAATGGAAATAGTTGAGATGGATACCTTCGACGAAGAAGACTCTTTTGCATTTCAGAGTGTTTATTTTTACAGTGAATCCAAAAGTTTGATTATTGAGAAAAGAGATGTAAAGAATAAAAAGGGGAAATATCGCTCAGAGATTCACCTATAGAACATGCGTCCTTCCCAAATTTCCCATATACACCGAGAAACTAAAGATGCCCTATAAAACTCTATTGAATGCCTTGAAGTGGAGAACGTCAGGTTAAAGGAGTGAATCGAATAATTGGAAGAAGATTTAATCCCCCCTCCCCCCTAGTACTTGCTATCCCTTTAGCAATGATCGTGCCTACCACATCTATGGAAAATTTAAAAGGATTGGAAAGCCTCCTCACATCATCCTGAGACTATGTGGAAAAAAATATAAAGAAAAGAATGGAATTAATAACAGAGGCTTGGGAAATTTCAAATAACATGGTCTCTTTTGGGACAAGAGAACATGCTTTTCATGAATATCTGCAAGCAGATTTGAAAAATGAGCAATGTTTCTACCTCAATGCGGTTGTCACATTTGGTCTTAAGGCTACTAATATGAAGGAATTGAGAAGAAGAGAGGAGGATATCCCCGAACCGAACTGAATCAAACAATTGAATGCATGCTAGAAGGAAAAAGTCAAAAACATGAACGATGTCATTCAAGCATGTAGCCAGGCCATAACTAGAAGAGAGGAATTATTCAAGAAGATAAATGAAATAGATCTAGTTGGCAACACCAATGAATTCCAAGACCCAAAATTGATACTCAACTCATTTTTCTTAACCAAGAAATCATTTGATGAACAAGTTGAGATCTTTAAAGGGTTGTCATTTGAAAAATTCAACGACATTCTTGAATATGGTGAAGAGGACGTGGAAAATTGGCTAGTTTATTATTCGATCAAAAATAAAGATATTGAGGAAGCATTGTGAAACATTTTGATTGACCTAAGGTACTTGGAATGATAACTCTTTAATATAAAAATCAGGCATGAAATCAATGTGGCATCAATGAGGAGCTATATCAAGGAGTGGTTCAAAAAGGTTGTCGACAGACTTTCCAATGAAGGGAAAAGGACGGTTGAGAAGGATCCTGCAACTACCGAGGAAAGACATAAAAGGAAAACAATGAGCAAATGAAAAAATGATTAGATACCATCATAGTAATTTTATACTAATAACATATTTACGTCTTTATCAAGCTCTTCATCCAGTTACTCCACCTCTTTAAATATAAAGGTTTAACCGAAGACTCATATTTTCCTTTTTATTCTTTCGAGGTCTTGTTGCCTTTTTGCCACCCACTTTCTTCTTTATATAAACTTCATTATTATACATATTTATTTATGGTCTGTAGGATACCCAATCCCAGTCATTATGAGAAACACATTTTAATTTCAGAGAATATGTATTAAACTATATATTTTTTAGAAATTCCAAGGGAACTATTTTGGGAACAATCTCGATTGTACTTTATAACCCAATTTTTTCTGAATATAAAGTATTTGAGGTTGATATATCATTATCTTCTTTTGAGGTGCCCATGTATTACCCTGTCAAAGTTCTCTTATGCATGCAAATCATTTTCTTTTAGTTTTTATGTGATCAGAAATATATAGCCCTACTATGATGGATGTGAGGAACTCTATTTATTTTCTTTAAATGTATGAATGTGTTTGTTTCCTAGTCCATTCTGAGGAACTCTCTTTTTAAAAAAGAATATAAAATTATATTTCCTTTTTTTGTTATATCTATTTTATTTTTGTTGACGAACTTCTGATAAAAGTCCCACATTTTATAAATCTCGGACAGAGGAGTACCACCTCTACAAAAATGCAGGAGGATTCGCATCCTCGTGAGGTTTTCGTTTCAGTCCTTGACGAGTTCAAGATTCAACAAAAGGATAAGGTATAAACTTTTGAACATAAACCATACTCTCTATGAATTCTAATTCCACAATGAGGATCAAGCCATTCCAAAATAGAGAGCTCAAAATATTTGGCATTACATTGGAATTTAAAATAAAAAAATTGTAATCATTATTCGATTGGCAGGAATTGAAATTTTAAAAATATAAACCTTGAACTAATATTTGTTGACAAAAATCCTAACAATTGGCTTCCAGGGTTTCCAATGTTTCTACAGTGGCCTTGTCATTCTAACATATAACTACCCTAATGTGAGGAATAAAATTCATAATATAAAAATACCAAAACCGATGAATTAATGCTTAATGAAGATGCCTTCAAAGTATTACGCTCCTTCATTTCCTTTGCTTGCTAATTACAGAGACTTCACCGATACCCCCCAACCAATGATATGGGTACTTCTTCTTCCCCCTTATCTCCTCGAGCCACAAAGGGGCCACACACAAGAAACCAACAATAATAGCTCCAAGATTTTCCCTCGTAAGGAAGAGCTTCCACTCTTCTTACAATCTTGGTATCCCAACTCTCACAAGTAAAACATAGTCCAATAAAAATTTGGCAGCATAACAATGCTCAGAAAATCATATCCTTTTCCCTTCTCCAAAATTTGTTTGTATAGAATTTTCTTTATTGACATACGTCCTCATGCACATATAATTAACCTTTTAGTAAATTTTGATTTGGATTACTCAATCACACACTTGTCWCAATCTCCCCAAGTTACATAGTATTTACCATTTTTATTTTATTTAAAAGTTCAAAATCCCTCACAATCTTCAATGTGTTCCTTTTTTCACTCCTAGGTGTCCCTCTACTCCCCATATTCTCATTTAAGAAGTGTCCCCTAACTCGATMTTAGTTAGAMTTTAATTAGGAKTATTATTCTAGTTAGACTAGTGTAGTTTGACTCTAGATTATATTCCTTGTACAACCAATCTCTCAAGTTATTATTTAATTATATTTAAAAAATCCCTTTTTATTAAATTCATGCACACATGTACATTTTATTCAATCCTTGTATTTTCCCCATAATTTCCTAGAATTAGATTTATCCCAAATTTAATATTTTAATTAGTCCCCAATTTAAACTTAGACTTAGGCTAGATCTTAGACTTAGGCTTAGAATCTTGTTAGGCTTCTCAACTAATAATCTATCATTTAATTAATTAGTTAATCCAACAAGGTGTAATATTTCAATGTTTTCTAGGCCATCTAGATTTATTGAATTAGGTTTAATTATGAGGCGTGCCCTTCATGTTGCACCTCCATGCTCCAAGGGTGCCACTCGCCGTAGAATTTTTTTGGAAGTTGTCCAACCCTTGGAGTCAACAATACACTCGGTCAACCTTGTGAGATAATAAGGGATTCTAAGAAATAAGGACTCTGCCTTATTGTGCACTCCTTCGAAATAATCGTGAGAGACTGTCTCAGTATGTCCTCATGACATCATGAACCTATCAAACTAGGTAATATTTAACCTACAGTTCAAACCATGGTGGGAGTGCTAGTAGGATGCAATAGGGACATTGTCGCACCTCTCCCTCAAATTTCTAGTTTTTGTGCATGGCCCCTCTACTCGTTATCTGAGTTAGATTAGAAAGCATTGTCAAGCTTGCATCCACTGATAAAAACACTGTCAATAATTACATATACATAAATCATACTATATTCGATCACACAACATATGTGCGTGAAATGAAATACTCAATAGATATAATCCACTCCATAACTCAATATGGATTCCAAGGGAATCCATCGATTCCATCAACATCCTTAACCTATCATGTGTCCTACACACTGAGGATGACTCGTCAAAAGCATCTATATATATATATATATATAACACCTCAACATAATCATATATAACCCATAGTCTATATGAAATCACAATGTACCATATTGGATCCCTTGCAAGAAAGTGTCCTCAAAAAGTAAGTCAATAATAGTGTGTTCAATGGAGCAGGATGTTACATACACCCCCTCTTGTTTTAAACTTCGTCCTAAAGTTTGTACAGTATATATAAAAGAAAATAATAAATTTCTATGACATAGATATATATTTCTAATCTATCAAACAAGTAAGGAAATTGTTGACACATCTCATATGTGTCCTCCCAGGTAGTCGAGTGTGGACTATAATTGTCCCATTAGACCTGGACCTAATCGATTATTCGACATCATAGCCATCGAATGTGATGGTTCAAAATGCAGACTGGCTCCACCATGAGAGCACCCTCGTCCAACACCTGTAAGGAAATCATGTCAATAACATGTGAAGGGTCACTAATATAATGTATCAAAACAGACACATGAAATACATCGTGCATAAACCTCAAATAATTAGGCAAGGCTAGTCAATAAGCCACGGGTCCTTTCTTTTCCAGTAATTCAAAGGGTCCCACAAATCTAGGAGAGAGCTTATAACCATTTCCAAACTTGATTGAACTCTTTTGTGGTTTTACCCACAAGAAGACTCTATCTCCAACTTCATAATTCTGGTCTACGTGATGCGCATCAACATAACTCTTTTGTCAATCATGCGCTTCCTTAATCCTCTATCTTATTGATTTCATCCATTCTTCCATTTCTTGAATCACTTATGGTCCTACCAAAACCATGTTCTCGAGTCGATCCCAACTCAGCGACATCTGACACAGTTTCCCATAAATAAACTCAAATGGTTCCATCTTAATTGTACCTTGAGAGTTGTTGTTGTATGCAAACTCTACTAGTAGCAATAATTATTCCCAACATTTATGTTGGTCCATTACACACATACATAACATATCCTCCAAAATATGGTTTTTTCTCTATGTTTTCTTGTCTGTCTTTGGGTGATAAGTTGTGCTAAAGTTTATTTTTTTTCCCAAGGCCTCTTGGAAATTGGTCCAAAATTGTCATATAAACATCGATCCTCGATCGGATATGATGATTCTTGGCACACCATGTAATCTCACAATCTCACTGAAAAATACTCTAGCTATGTCTAGTGCCTGATACATCATACATACTGGAATAAAGTGTGCACTCTTCGTCAGAGTGTCAACTACCACAAAAATTGAATCGTGCTTCCTTACCGTCGATGGAAATAAAATGATAAATTCCATCAAAATGACCTCCCATTTCAATTATGGAAGAACATGTGACTGTAAAAATCCTGTTGCATGTCTATGTTCATCCTTCAGTTGCTGACATTATAGACATCTTGCCACATAATTGACTGTGTCTACTTTCATTCCCTTTCAAAATAATAAAGTCTTAGGGTATTCCTTCATCTTCGTGACTATCAGATGAGCCATGTATATTGCTCGATGCACTTCACTCAAGATAAAACTTCTTAGTTTGTCATTAGGCAATACGTAAATTATTTTGTTACATCTCAACAATCCATCGTCGTCTAGTGAATAACCTTCATAACTCAATACCATCATGGTATCTTGTCCAATATTATTCTTAACATTTTTATACCAGTCATCATCGAATTGTAAATTTAGAATTTTTTCTTGAAGATTTGTCTTAAGAGGTAATACCAAAAATATGTGTGGTCTTCGACTCAACGCATCTGCCACTTGGTTCACAGTTCCTTTAATGTAAGTAATTTCAAAGTCATATTCACTAAGTAATTCTGACCAACGCTTTTGACATGTGTTTGGGTCACTTTGTGTAAAAATATGTTGCAATCCACAGTGATCTGTATTTAATTCAAATTTTCATCCAATTAGATAATGTCTCCAAACTCTTAAGGAATATACAATTTCCAATAATTTCAGGTCATGCCTTGCGTAGTTCTCTTCATGTTTTCTCAATTTCCTTGAAATGTAAGCGATCACTTGACCGTCTTGCATCAAAAATCTTCCTAAACCCTCCTTGATGCATCTATGCATACCAATAATTCCTTATCCATGTTGGGTACTTTTAGTATCGTAGTTGTCGTCAACAACTCCTTAAGCTTTTGAAATGTTTTTGTGCATTTCTCAGTCCATACAAACTTCTTGTTATTCTTTTTCAATTCAATGATCGGATTTCCTATCTTCGAAAAGCCTTCAACGAATCATCAGTAATATCATTCTAGACTCATAAAATAGTGTACTTCTTGTATGTTTGTGGGTTATGTCCATTCCATAATAGCCTCTACTTTCGCTGGATCCATAGTGATACCTTCACCAGATATGATATGTCCCAAATAATGAATATTTGAATGGTAAAAAGATCATTTTGATAGCTTCTCGTACAATTTTTTTTCTCTTAGGCACTGTAGGACCAATCTCAAGTCTTCATCATGCTCTTCCTTCATTCGATAATAAATTAGTATTTCATTAATAAAAACTTGAACAAACTTGTCCAACTATTCAAGGAACACCCCATTCATCAATCGCATAATACCCCTAGGGCGTTCGTCAAACCAAACAGTAAAATTTTAAATTCATAGTGTCCATATATCATCTTAAAGGTGGTTTTAGGGATACATTTATCTTTAATCCGTAACTGGTGATATCCTGATCTCAATTCAATATTTGAAAACATCGTCACTCCTTTCATATGATCAAATAAATCATCAATCCTTGGCAATGGATATTGGTTCTTGATTGTAGCTTTGTTCAATTGATGGTAGTCAATGAAAATCCTCCATGATCCATCCTTTTCTAACAAACATCATTGGTGCACCCCATGGTGATATGCTTGGGCGTATCAGTCCCAAATCAAACAACTCCTTCAATTGCATTTTCAAATCCTACAATTCCGGCGTTGACATCTAGTAAGTTGTTATCGTTATCGATTCAGTTCTAGGTTTCAAGTCGATTGTAAACTCCAACTCTCTTTCGAGCGGTAAACCTGGTAACTYTTCTAGAAATACATCTGCAAACTCCTGTACTACAACAAGGTTTTATAGTTCTTCCTCCTTTCCCTTTTCATTAAGCACTAATATTGCATATAACTTGCATCCCTTGCACATACTCTTATGCAATTGTAGGTAATATATAAACCTCAAGGACACTCCCTGGTTTCTTCCTACAATCACTCTACTTTTTCCCATATCTTCTATCAAACTTAATTATTTTGTCTTACATCTAAGTATCGCATCATGCAATTCCAACCAATCCATACCAATCACTATGTCATAAGATCCTAAGATCGTGAAATAAAAATTCATCTTCATTACAAGTTCTCCTAAGTTAATTCTACAGTCTATAACCTTTCCTCCAACCTTATGTTTGGCACCCAATGTCATTTCTGCGTACTTGAACTCGTCCTACTCGACTGCCTTTACCTTAATTATCATCAGCACTACACTAGAGATAAATCTCTCTGTA
>JASDQU010012993.1:149322-162904 GCA_032191745.1 Picea mariana | reverse complement strand
TTCCGACATACTGCAATATCTTTGGGAACATTAACTCGAGCTACAAGATCAACGAGATCAATTTTATCAATAGGCTGAATTTTCTCCCTCTGAACTGTTGGAGGGTTAGGGGGAGAAGGCACAGTATCTGGTTGTCTCTCACTATCAATATCCATGTGATATCCTCTAGATCTCCTGAAGGCTACCTCATCCTCAAAGGTAACATCTCTTCTCACCTAAATCTATCTCTAACTAGGGATGTAGATTAGGTATGCCTTCAAAGAATCATTGTACCCCACAAATGTACCATTTCCGCCTGAAGGGTCTAGCTTGGTCCTTTTCTCCCTGGGTACATGAATGTATAATGGACACTCAAATATCCTGAATTTTCCAACCTTAGGATTCACTAATGAACTCTATCCATACTAGAAATCTCATGGTTCCCTCGTGGAACATATGTATAAGACATATCAAGGTTCCCTAATGGAACCAATGTCTTCTCTAGGACACATCGAGGTTTTGTCATGGAGCCAATTTACTCCAAGACATATCTAGGTTTCCTCGTGAAACCAATGCCTTTGTTTCTTCATCTGATCATCTAGGAACATCAGTATGAAGTCCACATTCCCCCCTACTAGTCCACACAATACCCTTTGGGAAGAATGTCTCATGTTGTTGCCTCAAGTATCTCTTTTCAACAACTCACATATTTATGGGTTCCTTGCCATTGCTTCCTAATGCAATGGAGTGTAACGAAACTTGTCCTTTAGCTTGAAGTTGGCACCATTAGATATTAAAACTTGGGCAATATTAACCCACCCTTTTCTCATAGCGTAATGCAAATTTGTGTGCTCATTATAGTTTACCACATAAACATATGCACCTGTCTGCAGTAATGCTTCCACAAAATTAGCATGCCCACTTTGTTTTGTTGACTATGCAATTAAAAATATGGATCATCATGCTACAATGCTAATCTACTATGAACTGAAAGATTAGTAATTGGATTTTAAAATATAACTGCTATCGGCTTCAAATAATCAAGTTTTCATTAAGAACTATTCTGGAAGGATTAAATGTGTAAAACTGCATCTCCAATGAGAACTACCTATACATCAAATCTATGTTCAAGTTCTCATGGTAGCTATGGGGTGTATGGAGATGTATCTCGAATAATTTAATTATTTTAAAATAATTCCTCGTTCACTCCTAAGTCGGAGCAATCCACCGCCTTCATTAGATATAAATTCAGTTGGGATTATCGGTGGTAAAACTCAACCAATCATTATCTAACTTTCTGGAATAGAACGTCCCTTGTGGTTAGTCGAATGATAAGTAATTGGAATCTGGCAGATCACCGTAATTGTAGAACACTGAAATTAAACTATAGCATGGACGAATGAAACAAATAATTGGAGCTGCAATTGTGAAGTTTTTTTTCTTTTTGACAATTTTAAATGCATGATGTGTGTTCTACTTCACTCCCACTAAATTGGGTGGTTGTCCTCCAAATAGGAATCTACCTGTCGAACTCTTCTAGTTTAGCGATCTGGGATCCATTCAAACATAATATTGTCCATCAAAATCTATTATCTCACCCCACTTGAGACAATAATCTAGGATTATAAAGTATGGATTATGATCACTCAATTCCAAGCACCCGATTGGTTGATGAAGAATCCTTTCCAATTCTGGGTACAAAATATTAGAGTCGAAAGTAAAGGCCAATTGGCTTCTTACTATAGATTTTACGACATGTGGTGCCTATATATTGCACCCACCATCAATAATTTCTTTTCGTGGAACAATCAATGATGTGTGATCCAACCCAAATGTTGAATAAATGTGTAATCTCAGATTAATCTGTACAGTATGATATTTGTATCTGACGTTGAGGGTTGTACATTACCCACTAGGAAACATAGAATATCCTCTAGGCCCTCCCATGAGGTAGTCAAGCCCAATGCCGCTCTGATACCATGTTGATTTTTCTATATGAGATGATATCTCATCAATATTTCATTACAATGATGAGTGTTCGATATATAGAAAAGATATGGTGACCATCCATGAAAGGATGTGTCTCTTGGATAATAAATAACTATTTATTATTATTATTACTTATTATATATATATTATTAATTATTAATCTAGAATAATGTCTTCCCGATGTTGTCCAAACATCAACATAAATTCCATAGCGATGAATCATCGTGTGCTTTAGATTGGAATTATGCCTTCATATTTGCGCCACTTTCTCCTTTCTTGATACTGTGCACACTATTTTATTCATAATTGCACGCACTTTCTGCTGTAAATGTAGTGTCTAACTGTGCATTTTTTTCTTTACCAATATCTTGTCTTGTTTTTCTCTTTATGGCTAAATTCAATGTCAATGGGTGTTAGGGATCTAACCCCTCATGTAGGTAGAATAATATATTTCCATGTAATAAAAGTCAATATTAATAAGGCCTAGCAATAAGGAAGGATAAGTCCAATGTAAGAAGACCTAATAGAAGCTTCCACTTCTAGAACTTTCTTCCTCTAGATGGTTCTTTTGATAGACTTATTTAGTATAAATAGGAGTTGAGGGTATGAGAATTTTTTTGTTGGATATTATTGTAATAGAGCTCTGCACTACAAAGGTTTCCCCCTCGAAGAGGCAAGTGAACATTGCTCTTAGTAATCAAAGTGCTCCTTATGGCATTCTTCTGGTTTCATTTTGGTATTATTGTGGTGTTGTTCTGATTATATTGTTGTTCATATGCCATTTCTAGCTATTTATTTATGTTCTGCATAATTTTTTATATCTGGAATATTACAATGGGAAGATTGTGTTACTTGTCATTTAGATTTTTGCAATTAGCCGATTGCTTGGATATCTATCCATAATCACACAATGATTATATTCCATGTATAATATGTATCCTTTCTATAACAACTGTCTTGTGCTCATCATATTATGCTTCAAACAAGAAGCATAATATACATCAGGAATTTTTTTCGTTCTCCTTTCTTAGTTAATATGTTTATACTGCCTTTTCCTAAGATAATGACTTGGATATATGTTCCAAGTGTAACCTTGGTTTGGAATGTCTTATCCAAACTAGAAAAGAATTCTATGTTTCATGTCATGTGGTTACTGTAGCCTGAATGTAGATACCATATATCACAAGAACTTGCTTGAGAAACATTTCATTCAACTGGTGATACTATAAGCATTGCCTCAACGTGCACCATAAACATAGGATTGGTTTCATTATTTGAATCGTTTCACTATTCTTGACCTTGATTTTTCTGATTATACTATATCTTCCTGCATTCATATGCATAATGTCCATATGTTTTACACTAATGGCACCGAATCTTTGATTTATCAGTTCTATGACCACTTGGCTGACTGGTATTTGGGTTTTTACCTCTTCCACCAGTGTTTCCAAGACTACTACTGCGTCCACCTTTGACAAAAATTCTTCCTCTGCCTCTAGAATTATCTCTCACCCTTCCTCCTCCACGACTTATAGATGATTGCCTAGAAAATGCATTCTCTAATGACATGTTTGACCTATTCAATTTGTGTTCATGATTAATGTGGGAAGCTTGCAATTCATCTAGACTAAACTGACTGAGGTCCTTGCTCTCTTCCAGAGTCACAACGAGGGTATCAAATTTAGGAGGAAGACTCATACGTACTTTCTCAGCAAATTTTTCGTCTTCTATGCTTTCTCCATGAGACTTAATCTGATTTATCAAGCTAATAACATGGGTATAAAACAAATCTACTGTATTTGTTTCTTTCATTAACAAATTTTCAAAATCTCTTCTAAGAATTTGCATTTTTGAAGTCTTGACTTTATCCATACCTTTATAATAAGTTTTTAATATTTCCCATGCCTCCTTAGCTTGCTTGGATGGTGAAAAACTTGGGAGTATGCTCTCATGCATGGCTTGATGTATGTAAAACATCACCTTTCCATCCTTCTTTCTTTGATCTTTCAAGACATCCTTCTTAGCTTGTGTGAGTGCATTATATGTTGCCTCATATACTGGTTCCACATAACCATTCTCACTATCTACCATACATCTTGACCTCAGAACAATGCCTTCATGGTCAAGGACCATAACTCATAATTCTTTCCTGTAAAAGTGGGAGGTTGCAAATTTGAAGTAGAACCGATATTTCTCCTTCCAACAAAATTACTACTATGATAAAAAATTTCTGATAGAACTTTCTTTGATCAACTTTCTCTTGATCAACCTCCTCTGATACCAGATCCTAAATCAATACCGCACGCCAGAAAACTCTCAGGACTTATTGCGCAGTGCACAGACTGCACTATTTACTACACTTTGTGATAAAACACACTTCATGAAATGATTTATGGATGCGGAATAACATAGTTCTATGCTTAGCACATAAAATCATAAATACATGAGAAATGTCAACACACAAAATACTTGATATTAATAACTACAGTGCATCACACAATTACATAATATAAAACTATGATGAGCTTTGACTCCAATGACTTCTGTTGATTTTACAGACACAAAGCTTGTGCTCTCAGACTTCTTGAGTCCTCTGTTGTTTCTCCTTCATAACTATGTTCTCTCTAACTTTATGCATATATTTGAACTTTCGACAGAGTTGTACATATATGGACTATGAATAACACTTCTTACAGAACCTAAGACTAACTCAACATTATTGACACAATTAATTCGACTGACTCTTCATCTACTTAATTGGACTCGAGAAAGATAAAGATTGGCTCTATTAATTTACTCCCCTGCTTGTCAACTAACTAAAATGATTTTGTTTAAATGTGAGACTTTGTATTTGTAGACTAACAGAGAAATCTATAGACTGACAATTCAATTAACTGGCAAATCTACTGACAAATCGACGGAGACATGAAGATCTCACTGACTTGTAATTACTATTTCCAACATCTAAGAGTAATATTATCTAAGTCCCCGACTCTCGCCAAAAAAATAATGGATGTTTATGTTATTACAAAAAACCTTATAAGAATGAATAAAAAAAAATAATCCATTTACATTACCACTGACTTCAATTCCAAAGACTTGTGGTAGAAATTTCTATAAACCCGATATTCATTACAGGATTTTTATGAAATTATGTTTCAAAATTATTGACGATTGATTTAGGGGTGGTTTTTTTGAAATTCTCTTTTCATTGTTAAAGTAAATCCCCAAAAGAGGGATAAATTTGGGGGTTGTCTAATCATCTTATGCTTTTTCTTTTTCACAACAATCTAGCAACATAAATCTGGAGGAAATCACAATTTTTTGCCGTTTAAATTGTATTTTTTAATGCATAAATGGATTCAATTTGTTGAATGGACTATAAAAGACTTAGCCACTCAATTCTTCATCTAACACTTTCTTGACTTATTTCAAACCAAATTAAACAAAAAAAAATAGCCAAAAAAAACCAAAACATAAAATGTTTAAATTTGTGGTAACAACTAAAATGTAAATATGTTATCTTTATTATTATTATCATATTTCTATATATATGATGAAATATATATGTAATAGTGTTTATTATTAGCTTAATAATTATTTTACATTTACAAAGGGTATGATTTACTAATATATATAGGTTAATTTCTATGGACTAGGAGAACATACGATTTTCTTATATGGTTGTATTAGGGTTATTTGGAATAGGTTTGCCTAATGTATAAGGGGTTATTATGTAACTCATGTTTATTATCTCTTTGAGTATGTGATCTACGATTACATTTTCTCTACATTATATATAAACATGTTTCTCATGCTATTTTAAAGAATTGATACAAGGAAATTTGTATTAGAGTAGAGGAGCATTAGATATAGACTTTCAAATGCATCATTGTAGAATATTAAGTACAATTTTATTTTCGTAAACTTTTATGCAATTTTTATGTAATATAGAAATTACAAATTTTTTTTTTTGGCATAATCTTAAAACTAAGATTAAACATGTGGCTTTAATAAATATTTCATATCTAAAAATTGCAAGGTAAAAAATGATTACCACCTACAACATTGAAACTAAAACATCCCATAACATATCACGGTGAAATTTCAGATGCAGAGTGGAAAAATTGGCTATAAGACATATCCTACAATTTTCTTCCCTCGGAAAAACAAGAAAGTCCTGGAAAAATCATCATAACTTCTTATAGACACATGCGAATTCAATGGAACCTCCTGAATTGTAGAGAAAACATACTAGGTTCTTATAATACAATTTTTTGATCTCTTATATGCAAAATTAGATGCAAGGCACACCATACAATTTTGATCTTATGAAAGGTCCCAAAATCAATAAGTTTGGTAAAGTCATCATAATTTTTCCTTGACGTTTAAGAATTTACTGAGGCACGTGGCATTGCATAGAAAACATACCAAACTATTATAGACTTCGACTCGAAGACATACGAAATTATTATAAACCTGAATTTCAGACTAAAATACATATTAATTTGGGAGATAGATTGGTTACAAGGTAAGCAGCAAAGCAAATTCCAAATCGTGGCTTTAAAAAAATATGTTAACTCAAAGTTAATGTAACTTTTGATGGAAAGTTTTGATTTAAGTGATTTAGAATACCTTGCAAGGTGGACAGAGCGGAGATGATATTGTAAAAGGACTATTTATGATCAATATATTGAGGTTGGAAGTTGAGTAGTATGATTAGAATTTAAGAAAGGAAAAATTGTCAATGTTAGAAATAAAATAGGATTAATCATATGTTGCGAACATGGATATTAGTGTTTAGAACGAGTACAAGTTTTCCTCAAATTTACACGAAACTTGAATTTGAGAGCGGCATTAATATATATAAAAAATATATATATAAATTATTTTAAATTACATATATATAAAATATATATATAAATTATTTTAAATTACAATGATACTTTAGATTACACTGTATAGAGATATTGATACATTTAAAATTTTATTTCAATAAAATTGAAGGTCAATAGAGGACAACATTTCTCCTATTGCAACAACTACAATATTAAAATTGCTAATTTAATTTGTGCTAATAATTATATGAATATATTTAACACAATAAACTTTAATATCCCTAAATATTCCATTAGAAAATGAGAAACAAAAGTGAAAATGCATATATACAATTTTAACATCTTTTTAAAATTAAACTTTACATATATAAACTTTAAACATCTTTGTAAATTTGAAGCATTATTCTTTTTTTATTGGAAAAAACAAAATAGTATTACTCTTCTAATATGAAAATATAATAAAAATCTAGTGGAACAAATGCTTGTCTTGGATTTATTCCAATGTCATGTTTAATTTGGGATTGAAGAAAAACATAGATGTATTAAAAGTTTTTCATATCCACAACTATAAAGTGAGTATTATTAAGTTTTTTTACTTAACTAATTTTTTAAATAATATTTACCTGTAGTTTAGTGTTAGTTTTATAGTGATATTTTGAATAAATATAATGAAATTATTTGTAAGAAATTATGTATTTGTAATAATGAAATAAATATATTTACATTTTAATTTAATATAATTCTAATTTAAAGCTCATTGTTTAGGAAACCTGTTCCCAAGTTTCCATTTCTTTGATGTTGAAGCTCCCAAAAACCTCCCAAGTTCCCAAAAGAGTTTCCAACAAACTCCGAGAACTTTTGTAACTTTGAGAACGAATTTCAGAAATCTCAGAAACGGTTCCTATGCAATAATGGATTAATCCTATAAAGTGATTAAAAATTTTGAAGGAAAAAACCAACATTTTTGGTTAAAAATTTTATTTGGAAACAAAAAAAAATTAATTTTATTTTTATTTGGAAACTAAATTTTTTTATTTGGGTGATGAAGCTCGGCTATAGTTGTTTTTTTGATAGATACTCAAGAATAGATAAATAAAAAACTAAAAAATAGAGGTGATAAATACAATTCAAAGTAAGTTAAAAGAAGAAAAGAATAAATTAAGAAAAAGGATGAGTAGTCAAAGGTGACGGAACTTGTTGAAGAACTTATTAAAGAGGGTAAACATTTAAACAAAGGATAAATATTGAATACGAAAGGGATGGAAAAATGTATACATTACAAAACCATAATCCAACACTAACTCATGAGATCAAAAGGTAGAAAGAAGAAGATAAACATTGTTAAGGTCGAGAGAAAGTAAACAGATTAGATGAGAGACTACTAAAAAGCTTGAAGACTAAATTTGCAAGAAGATTGAAGAAGCACTAAGTATGTAATACATGACATTAGAAATGCAATCTAATTGAAAAATGATGAAAGAAAATTATGAATAATTTTAACTTTAGGTTGTAAAAGGAGAATGAAGAAAATATACAAGTTTAGACCACCTTAAAATACCTTATGAAGTTGAACTCAAAATTAAGAATTTCAAGATTAAATATGATGGAATTATTTAAAAAAAAGAATAAGTGAAGATGAAGAACACAATATAGAGAACACTGTTATATTGAAAAATGAAATTGAAATAAATACGTGGAAGATGAAGTCAACCTTTAAATGTAGAACTTTAAATTGACATCCCCATTATCAAGATGATAGACAAGAAATGAAATGTACATGCACACATCCTCTTTACCAAAGAAAAAGATGCAAAATCCAAGCATATTCATGGAACAAGGAATCAAAGAACCATTATTTGATGAGATATTATCATATAACAACAACTACAATAAATTACAGAAATTATACCCACAACATATAGAATCAAAGTGAAGAAAATCATGCGACAACAATATATCAAAGATTGAAACTAAAAATAATTGATTTTAAATGGATGAATAATCATGAGTGTGGGAGAGCATGAATATAATGATATCATATTACTTGGTTTTCTCACATATAAAATATTAAGCTATAATTTTTTTAGGACAAATATTTTTAAAGAAAAGTTCTATGTTATGACTATATGAAAGGAATTTATGAAGTTGAATGCATATGTAATAAGGGTAAGTCTAAGAGATTGGGCATGTCTATAATAGATAGGAATATGTATCTATAGAATTCCATATTGTCATTATGAAAAAGAGGAAGATATCACTTGATTATATACATATATTAAAAGTATTTTGATAAAGTTTTTATCATCTATAAAAATTTATTATATATATAGTATAGTTTATAACTCTATTATAAAGAATTTGTACATATTGAAAACACACGCACACACATATTTAAAACATTCATTTTTACAAATTCTCATGAACTTATAAGATTGTTTATCTAGACATATCCCAATTTTAATGCCTCCAATACTTCTTTCCCTTGATATTTCCAATGTAAGGAGACATATGGAATGTAACTTCATATTTCCAATGTAAGGAGACATATGGAATGTAAGTAAATCAATGCATTTTTTTCAAAATTAAAATTATCATATGAATTTTTATGATGAGATTTGTTGTTTTTAATATAGGCATGTGTACTTGATTGGGATTTGACTAAGACTTTATTATCCTCTGACCATATCAAAGGGATATTTATATGCAAACATCCTAGTTTTAAAACTAAAAGACATGTGTGCAACATGTCCATAAGAATTAATGTTGCTAAAGAGGTTTTTTTCTTATCTAGTAGCAAAGTGGCAAATGCAAATGTACACAAGATAACCATTAGCACTATAAATATTTGAAGTATCCAGAATTTGGGGTTGTTCCAAATGAAAGTAGATAATTGATAGTTTTAGTTCTATATCGATTGATACTTGGTAACCATTTAAACAATTATATGTAATATTATCATTATATGAGTTTATGTTCATTTGTGAATATTATAGGTTTTACTCGAATACAATTTACTCATGGATATGTGTTACATAATTATAATTTATGTTCGTTTATGTATTCATTTTAATATTAATATTAATATTAATCATAATCTCAATTTTGTAGGATGATGGTTATGAAATTGGTAATGATTATAATACTGAAATTGAACCCCTTAAGTTTCATCTCTCTACTATGTAGATGAGGGAGAGTTACAAAGAAATATAGGAAACATGTTAGAGTGGAAGAGTATGAGACATTTTTGTATGTTCCACCCTTACAGGTTCCACATCCTAACTTACATATCAATAAATCTAGAAGTAACAATTTAAGTGGTAATCGTAGATATTTGCAACATGTGGGTGACAATGTGATCATGCATAATGAAGATGATCATCTACATAAAATAACTGTTACAAATCAATTCTTACGTGATGAACATAGTTACCAACTTAATGAGAATTGTGACCTCAAAACAAGAACTCTGGCCCAAAAAACCCATATTTTTGCATAAAAAACATCAAAATCAACCCCCAAATCAAAAAGTGGTGCTACCGGTAGCACCATTTTTTAAAGCAGTGTCAAAATTACAACATTTTTCAAACATGGCCTTCAAAACTTAGATAGTAGCTCAGAAAAACCTTAAAATCAACTCCTAAAAACAAAAAAGATGTTTTTGATTTTTTATTTTTTTCAAAACGTTAAATTTTGAGATCATTTGAAATCGTATTTTTATCACTTGGTACCATTAAAAGAAAAATCTCAAAATCAACCATCAAATTGAAAAGTACTGCTACCAGTAGCACCCATTCTAAAATTGGGGTATTAAAATGACACTTTTTTGTAATGTGATAAAAGAACTCATCATTACTATAAACAAAATCATAAAAACAACCCTTAAATGTTTACTTTTTAAATGTTATCATGACACAAAACACAAGGTAATACATAATTCCATGAAAATATAACACTATACTTTAAAAATTCAACGTCACTTTTTAATAATTTTTTCCTTTTAACAATAAAAAAGTAAATACAAGTTACATTGAATGAAACATAAATAGTTTCTTAAAATTATTGTTATATTGACCATATTCAAAACATACGAGCTAAGAAATTTAATTATATTATCCATAATAAAAGAAAATATCATTCATAAAACATAACAAAAGATTCATAACTTTATGTAAGATCATATGTAAGTTTAATGCTCTTTTTTAGTTACCATACAAATAGCATATGGATCAAAAATTCTTAAAATGTTCCATACACTTATTCAGATTGACTCATGGTTTCAGAAATACCATCAGAGTCTATATTGTCTTCAGATGAATGTTTTGATGAAGATGTAGATGATCCATACTCTTCCCTATTGTCCATGAATGCACCATCTGAGTCTGCATGCATGCCCAATATTTCAGATGTCAAATGCCTTTTAGATCTTCGACTAGGCTCAACAGACTCCCATCTTGCATTTATTTTTCACGACAACAACCTCTTGATAATCTATGTTGTCTTGGAGAGAAGAGTTCCTCTCTTTGTCAAATTGAGGTCATAAACAAGTATGTCAACATCGTCTAATTTTAAGAGGTCAGTGCGACGACAAGTTGTATTTTGACCCTTTTTTTTTCTCTTTCTATTGACATTTTTATCAACCACCATCTGTGGCTTGTACACACCATTGAATGGGTGTGAACTTTTTGCATACCAATGCACTTCAATTGCAACAACATCAACATTTTATTTCTCAATCTGTATAACCTTTCCTATCCAGAATGGATAACCATGTGGATCCTTAGTTGCTAAAAATGCAATCATGCTACCCTCCTTAATATCTTGTACTAAACCCTTGTAAAGGTCTTCCATGGCTTCACGTTGTGCATGTGACCTTCAAGAACCAATACACATTTCTCTTTCCTCTGCTTGTATAATCTCAATAGCACCTTGAAATTCTTGAACTTCAAAAATGTTTGTTTCTTCAGATTCGTTTGACATATTTTGTGGCCAATGAAATGGAGTCCTCAACATTATATCTTCATTTGTTGAGTTTGAAATTATGTCACTTTGACTATTGAAAAAATACTCCCACCAAACAGTATCAACAACATCAAAGTACTCGTATGTATCCTTAATGGACTTTTTAATTTCTTCCAGGCATTCTGAATAATCTACATCTCTATTACGCCTTCGTGCATTATGGATTTTAGCAACTGATTGCAAAAATAATAATTTTGATGCAAAAATTGGACGATCTGGAATGAAATTCAAAAATGATAAACCTCATGAAGGCCCCCATTGTGTAGTAGTTGAATACTTCTTTCCACATATAAGTGTTTTCCCATCAATTTTTTTGAAACAAAATTGATGTTGGAAGCTAATGTCATTAAGTTGCTCAATACATTTTTCTTCACGATGTGATCCCTGAATATATCTTTGCATGTCAACAGTTTCTTCTAATACATTAAAAACAGGCTCTGGAATGTATGCTTTCTTAATACATTCAATCAAGGATGGTAGGCTTCCAACATTTTTCCTTTTCAATGTTATGGAAAAACGACTGAACATTTGATCAATATGATCATGAGTGTGTCCAACAAGAATGAAACTAACTTTCACCTTTTGAAAGATTCCCATTTCCACAAGCATGCTTAGATATCCAAACACAATTTGATTTCTATTTTCGCGACTAGTGTTGTCCAACTGTAGATAGAGAACTTGAGGAAGATTTCCAGACCAGTGAGTGAGCACATGATGAATTATGGTGATGGTCATATTTGCATAATTGTGAATATTTGGAGCTGTGAAGTAAACTCTTGGACACATTTTTCCATTCAAAACCATACAACCAACCAAGTGAAACTGAATGAAATTCTCTTCCTATAAATTTTTGGGTGTATGGACAAAATGTGGTAGAAGTGTTTTCTTCTGGTCCATGCCTTCAATTATTATACCTAAATATTTGTTTGGAGCATCATAACACTTCTTCCGATGTTTGTACAACTTTTGTCTTTCACTGGATTGTTGATTCTGATGTTCTTGAAGTGATTTGATTATGGAATCTACACACGACATAAAATGGAAATATTGATCGTATGTTTTCATAGTTGATAACTATTCAATTTAAAAATATATATATATTAAATACATACGTCTTTCATCCGCTTTGTAACATCCCGCTCTGGCGCACTGAGCAAACTTATTCTTTGAGGACACTTGCTCGCAAGTGATCCGGATTATTATGCTATTAAAACTCTTGATTTTGATTATGAGGCATTATGGGTTGATGATATGTTGTTTTACTACATTGACATAGACAGGTGCTATTGACTCAGTTTTACTGAGTGTGCAGGGTTTTGGGACATCGAGGATGCTGAGGCATCGATGGAACCCCTTGGACTCCGGATTGAGTTAGGGAGTGTGCCATCGGGGTTTGATTTCTTTACTGTGATTTTAGTGCATCTGACTAGATGATATGATATGGATATGTTTTGACATGATTTGTTGATGATGCAAGTTGATGACAGCTTGTCGACTAGACTCACATATGGAGTAAAGGGGTAACACAAGACTACCAGAGATGTTGAGGGAGAGGTGTGGACAACAACCCTGCCATAGCCTACTAGCGCTCCCGTCGTGGCTCGAACTGTAGGTTAACGATTACCTAGTTCGAGAGGACCCATGATGCCGTGAGGGCAGACTGTGACAGTCGCTCACGATGATTCTAAGGGGCACGCAATAAGGGGGGGCCTTATTCCAGAAGCCCTTAGCCTCCCACAAGTTCACCTAGAGGAGTG
>JASDQU010012993.1:121534-136495 GCA_032191745.1 Picea mariana | reverse complement strand
ATGTTGGACATGAAATGTTGGTGTTCCATGTAAAACCAGATATTATCACGAGGAGTAAAAACCATAGGGGAATGGAAAGCATCATTTGGGCTTTGTATTGCTGTTGGGATGCCCTTATCACTTCAGAAAGCTAGGCATGTTTGCATGCTTGAGTATACAAAAATGAAAGGGTGAATGTTTGTTCTTACTATTGGTGTGGAGTGTTGGAAGGGTGCAAGGTGAGAGGAAGTTCATAAGGGGATAAAGGTTTATATCCAAAGAAGACCTCAAAAGGAGACATCCTAGTAGAAATATGTAGAACACAATTATAACTATATTAAATGTCATGGAGGGTTGTATCCCACTGTTTGGTTTTGGAAAATTGAATGCAAAAAGTATGGACAATTTTGTGGTTAACTGCCTCGGTTTGGCCATCCATTTGAGAATGGAAGGAAGTTGAATATTTGAGTTGACAACCTACTAAATCCTACAATTGTTTCCAGAATGTGTTGAGAAATCAAGTGTCACGATGGGATATGTTGCTAATAGGAAGGCCAAAGTGTGGCCAAACATGGTGAAAGCACAAGGTAGTGGTTTGGGCAGCAGTAGTGATTTTAGTTCAAAGGATAAAAAGTGTCATCTTAGAGAAATGACAAAAAATAATATAGATAACATCATGTTTGTGTAAGGTCATATGTAAACCACTAAGGAAATCGATGGAAAGAGAATCCCAAGGGAGAGAAGGAAGTGAAAGTGGTTGATAAAAACCAAATTTACGATTGGTAGGTTTATGTTGACTACACAATGCATAAGCATGAATGAAATTCTCCACTTGATGAGTCATAGAAGGCCAAAAGAAATGTTGTTGCAAGTGATGAACTATTTTCATAGACCCAAAATTGCCATCATAGTAGGAAACATGAGCCTCCTTGATCAAACTAAGACGATCTTCAGAATCTGGGACACATAACTAATTGATTTTATATAGCCACCCATCTATGATTGTGTAATTCATAAATGGATTTTGATTGACCTTGGTGGGTTGTTACACAACAACCCATATCTCTACAAAGAAAGGATCAAAAGCATAGGGATGCTTCCAAGCCTCATAGTAAGCACAACACATAGACAACAGTTCAAGTACCTGCATAGGGGTCCAAATCAAGAGATCCACCATATGATTGGATGTGCCTTTCTTGTATTTAATCAACAAATGAAACTTTTCAATAAGTGGCCCACTTTAAATGACATCAGTCATGTATCTTAGTCTAAGAATTGATGAAAATCAATGGATGATTACATGTGTGGAGGATTTTTTATTTCCCTATGATGTAATAGAACCATTGTGTCAATGATTGGATCATATTGTAGAACTCTTTTTCATAAGAGTTGTAATTGTGTTTGGCATCAGACAATGTATCTAAATGATATGCAACAAGGTGTCCTCCTTTTTAAAGAATTGTTCCAATAACAGACTCAAAGGAATCTATCTCAATATCAAATGGAGACTAAAGATCAAGTAAAAAAAATACAAGATTAAAACAAATGGCAGTTTTGAGAGCCTGAAATTGTTTTTGTGCCAAGGGATACCACACAAAATAATTATGGTTGGAGAGTTGATAAAGAGGGCATGCTATCTGCGATAAACCATGAAAAATGAAAGTTCGATCAAAATTAATGCCAGACATAAATAACTTGGGGTCTAGAACTGATTGGGGCATTTTCCACTGTGTAAGAGATTGGACTTTAGACTGATCTAAGCTAACACCCTCAAAAAATACAACAAAACCCAAACATTGAACTGAAGATTTCCCAAAATAATATTTACAATGTTTCACTTGTAATTTCTAACTGTGTGGTAGGTCTGGCACAATGTGCACAAGGAGTAAATGATCCTTCTAGGTATCTTTTAAGACCAATATGAATCCAAACAAATCACCACAATTTTTCCCAATTGTACTATGAAAATGTCATTGATTAGCCTCATGAAAGTGGTATGGGCATTAGTAATATTGGATGGAATCACTATCCATTCATAAAGACCAAATTTGGTTTTGAAATTTGTCTTCCATGTGTTTGCTACATTTATGTAAATCATCAATGTGCAGTAGAGGGTAACAATTATTGGATGTAGCCTTATCAAGAGCTCAGTAGTCCATGACTAGATGCCATTCCTCATACTCCTTCTTGAGAATGATGAAGACAAGAGGGGCACAAGGTGAAGAACTCAGTTGGATGTGGTTGGTATTAATAAGGAATTGGAGATGGTGTTCCACTTCCTCAGCCTCATGAGGAGATAAGTGATAAGAAGGGGCACTAGGAAAAGTGTCTCCAGGAATAAGGTCAATGGAATGTTCAATCAAATATATAAGGGGTAGTCTAGTGGGTGAAACAAAAACATCTTCAAAGGATGTGAGTCAAGTGGCTAGCTCTGAAGGAAGGGCATGAGAGGGGAATCTGGTTTAGGAGAGTGCACCAGATAGAGGGAAATGGATTTGTTGATACTGAGTTGACAAACAATAGGTTGGTCAAAAGTAAGTCAGGGGATCTCTAATAGGATGAGGTGAGGACATAGGCATGTCCATCTTTTTAAAGATGATAATAATTATTGCAAGCATGTTATACAATGTGATAGAGTTCTTGATAGGGAATATATGGAAGCACATTTGCGCAATCCAAAGGAGACACATTGGAAAGAACAATATCGTGGAAAGGTCCATTGGAAAAATTAAGGGAACAAAGTTGGGTCACCATCACATAGGGGCCATCTTTCTAAACCCAACCCAATTTGTAGGGTTTAGGATGAGGGGTTGTAGGAAGCGCTAACCACTGCACCAAATTCTGAGTAACCAAGTTCTTTTCTCGACCATTGTCGAGGATGAGTGTTGCCAGTGATTGCTTGATTTGGAAATTGTGAGTAAACAAAGGTGTTGGTGAAGAAGTCTAGGGATCAATGGCCATGAGCAGGAGTGAGGTGTCTAGTTTGTAGGATTCTCCAAGGTGATCGTCTTAGGGGGGAGTTGTGTTTGAGGAGGAATCAAGAGAATCAACGCATAAAGTATTGATAGGACTCTGATTACAAACAAGACAACATTCAGTTGAGGACATGTAACACACCCACTATCATAATTTAAAATTTTTGGGTTAGTCTCCCACAAATGAGAAATCTCCAGAAACCTGCATTAGCGGAATGCCAATCCCTGGTTCAATATCGGGATTCGGGGTATCTTCTATCGGGGTTTTGACACCCATGATGTTTTGGCAAATGAAATCACCGATCTCCGATCTCCGATTCACTCCTCGGTTGCCTCAGCCCCACTCAACTAAGCCTTTGGTCCACACGACCGGTTCCTATATGACCATAGTGACGACTTCTCATCGGGGTTTCAGAGTTTGCGGTGCCAGGATGCACATGTATGTGGAACTCCTGATCTTTCGATCCTCGATGTGCTCCTAGAATATAGGCTCTCCGGGCTAAGTCCTGGTTAATACGACCACCACCTTCACTAGACCACAGCCTTAAATCCTGTCGGGGTTTGGCACCTCTCAAATTCAGGATGCACAAGTCCCCTGGACTCTCGACGCACCTTTACACTGGCTAGCCCCCTTGGCTATACAATGGTCCTTGTGACCACTTACCATATGACCACCGCCGTATAACCTTCCATCAGGNTGTTTCACTTGTAATTTCTAACTGTGTGGTATGTCTGACACAATGTGCACAAGGAGTAAATGATCCTTCTAGGTATCTTTTAAGACCAAGATGAATCCAAACAAATCACCACAATTTTTCCCAATTGTACTATGAAAATGTCATTGATTAGTCTCATGAAAGTGGTATGGGCATTAGTAATATTGGATGGAATCACTATCCATTCATAAAGACCAAATTTGGTTTTGAAAGTTGTCTTCCATGTGTTTGATAAATTTATGTAATTCATCAATTCGCAGTAGAGGGTAACAATTATGGATGTAGCCTTATCTAGAGCTCAGTAGTCCATGACTAGACGTCATTCCTCCTACTCCTTATTGAGAATGATGAAGACAAGAGGGGCACAAGGTGAAGAACTCGGTTGGATGTGGTTGGTATTAATAAGTTTTTGGAGATGGTGTTCCACTTTCTCAACCTCATGAGGAGATAAGTGATAATAAGGGGCACTAGGAAAAGTGTCTCTAGGAACAAGATCAATGGAATGTTCAATCAAATATATAGGGGGTAGTCTACTGGGTGAAACAAAAACATCTTCAAAGGATGTGAGTCAAGTGGCTAGCTCTGAAGGAAGGGCATGAGAGGGGAATCTGGTTTAGGAGAGTGCACCAGATAGAGGGAAATGGATTTGTTGAGACTGAATTAACAAACAATAGGTTGGTCAAAAGTAAGTCAGGGGATCTCTAATAGGATGAGGTGAGGACATAGGCATGTCCATCTTTCTAAAGATGATAATAATTATTGCAAGCATGTTATACAATGTGATAGAGTTCTTGATAGGGAATATCTGGAAGCACATTTGCACAATCCAAAGGAGACACATTGGAAAGAACAATATCATGGAAAGGTCGATTGGAAAAATTAAGGGAACAAAGTTGGGTCACCATCACATAGGGACCATCCTTCTAAACCCAATTTGTAGGGTTTATGATGAGGGGTTGTAGGAAGCGCTAACCACTACACCAAATTCTGAGTAACCAAGTTCTTTTCTCGACCATTGTTGAGGATGAGTGTGGCCATGGATTTCTTGATTTGGAAATTGTGAGTAAACAAAGGCGTTGGTGAAGAATTCTAGGGATTAGTGGCTATGAGCAGGAGTGAGGTGTCTAGTTTGTAGGATTCTCTAAGGTGATCAACTTAGGGGGGAGTTGTGTTTTAGGAGGACTTAGGAGAATCAACGCATAAAGTCTTGATAGGATTCCGATTAGGAATAAGACAACATTCAGTTGAGGAGAGAAACTAATATTTGTGACAAGAGCACCATTTTCTAGGTTGGGTGAGGTGGGAGAGGTAGGAGAAGAAGGAGATGATGAAGGACTAAAATTGAATAGAGGATATCAAAGGTGAGAAGAGAGCTTCCGTTCCATAGACAAATCCCAAAGAAAGGACTTTTCTACGGAAGATATTTCAAATAAATCATCCTCTCTATAGAACAATAATAAAATACTAAAATTAAATTTAACAATGTGTACCTCTTCCAGATCTTGAATATGAAACTAAATATGGAGCTTAGTAAATGCCTCAATGTATCTTTGCACTGACTAGACCGAGAGTTGTTGGAGTTACAACCAACAAGCTAAGAGAGTCTGGCAATACCCTAGGGAATAGAAGCGATTCTGCGACGCTTCACAAAATGCATCCCAAGAAGAAATAGGTGAAGGGGTGGTTGGAGGATGATCTCTCAAGTCCACCACTAGAGAGGAGTTATCTGTATGGTTGTCCACCAAGCTTGGGAATCCCATTCCAATTGAAAACTTGTAATATATAGCTTATCTTATTCTGTCATTCTTGGGCAGGTCTTGAAATAAGGGGATATACTACATACCCAGAAATCAATGGCCCCACCATTCATATGCCCTAAAAACTTAGGTAACTGGGAACAGGTATCCAACTACAGAGGCACTAGGGATCTTCGTTGCAGCTGCATGAGTTCATTTATAGAAAGTGTTAGGTCCAAAATGGGAGAATATTTGCTAGATATAGAATCTATAGGGGACGAGTCTCTACGAGAAGGCATTATCTTCATATACTGAAAAAATTGATAAATGAGAATGGAGAGTGCACTGAAAATGGAGAATCAAGGGTGCTAGAACCCAAGAGGGAGGGAAAACCCTAAATCACACTTTCTCAAGCTAACCCTAATGCAGTATCCTCTATATTTGGATATGGATATGGATCTAGATTAGGACTAGATCTGGATGGGAAAAATCTAGATATGGATCGAACCATTAGGCACACAATCTGGAGCCCAAAAGGGAGGGCAAGCCAGCAAACCTTAGCCAAGCCCGTGCGGAGAAGGCATGCTAGAGGAGAGGGGAGCACATGGAAACCATAGTGCACCATGGCATGAACTAAAGAAGAGGGGGGTAGTGGAAGATCCCCACAACCAAAGAACTAAGCAATGGAGGGTGAGAGCAACCCTAGCGCACTAGGATGGAAGAGATGGAGGGGTAGTTGAGCCCGAGCACACTTTTGAAGCCAGAAAACACCACAAAGGACTCGATAGTGGAGGTTTGGAGCAAACCCTAACACTGTATCTGATAGATGGAGGGTGGAGCCATCCCTTGTGCACCTTGGGATATGAATACTGGGTGAGTGAAGACACTAGCAACCCATAAATAAAAATTCTTTGTCTAAAAATCACTAGAGAAGAAGAATTTCAAATCGCTGCTATGATATACAATAGCAATACTCACTAAATTAATTAGAAGAGAAAAACATGAATAATATCACCAAAACTGAGAGAAAAATGACCATCACTTTATTTAGAATAGGAGGGAGTCCTACATAGATGTTTGTTATTACATGATGGCTTAAGTAGGTCAAGCTAGAGAATGTTCCTTTCAAGAATCAGGGAGATGTACTTCAATGAGGCTATTCAGAATGAGCGATTTTTAAGCTTTCTTGCTCCACCTATAGCTTCTAGACAAAATTATCACAAAATTGAAATAACGAAACTCTATGAGCGTACCCAGATCCTCTGATTGAGATAATTCTAAGTTAATTTTTTCAAACCAATATTTTTTTACCTTTATATGATAGTACGTTTTGAGACCCAAAATTCATTCTTCAAGAAGTTGTTCTCTTGGAATATGGAAATTTGAATATTATTTCAAATTCGTTAATTGCATGCAACATATGTGGTCGTTCGCCTCCACCATTCACACCCCATGTGTTGGAAACGGTGACAACGAATTCTTCAATGAATAGGATTTCAAATCCTATAATCCAATGTTGGTTGTAACCAATATGACCAAGTTAGAATATGGATGAGTTTACATTTAATAATCAGTTTCTAATGTACATTGTTATAAATTGATGTATGTTTGTAGAGGCTGAGAGAGAGAGAGATGAGTGTGAGCCTGTTGTAATCTCCATTAATTGAATAATAAGACAACCGATAGCTATGCTTGATGGACATAGCCCAATGTTTGGATGAACCACATAAATTATTGTGTTTCTTGTGTGCATTTCTATTGATTATGTTATGCGATATTTGTGTTTCCGCATTAGCAAATACAACACCATATTCACTCTTACCACCACAAATGACTTTATCCACCACTCTCCCATATTGTCCCTGGTAATACCAGCACCTCCCCCTCCCCCTCTTAAAAGTTCGAGGGATCGCATTTTTTACCACCGATTATAAGGATGAAGTTGAGGATACCATTCTCTACATTTCGTGTCTTGATGTGATAGCTTTACCTACGAGTGTCCTTTATTGTAGCAATTGCGTCTCTCTCTGAAATTTTGGTTGCAAGGAGAAGGTCGATGAGTGTCGTACCCGTTCAACTCGAATCTTTCTTACCACTCCGAGCTTCCATGCACCAATAGGATACAACTGAGTGCCGAAAAATCCAAACAAATTGGGAGTTGCCTGGTCAAAGTGAATGTATTTATTTGACTCTATCGCATCGCTAACCGTAAAAAACCTGCAATGATTAATTACGTCGAAAGGCGTATACCTATTGACAATGGGCACAATTAATGATCTTTTAATCTTATTTAACCTTAAACCCTAATATGATGGCTACGCATTCAAGATGCTGGCATATTCTTAGTTGTCCTCCAAAATCAATGAGCTAGATTTATTGCTCATAACTTCCTTGCATTTATGAAGGCGTTCGTTAACATGTTTACTTTTTTACATTTACCTAAGAATACTTAAAAAATTACTGTAAGAAAATATAATTGACACGTTCAAATGATTAAGAATATAATTGACACGTTCAAATGATTAAGAATATAATTGACACGTTCAAATGATTAAAAATGATTAATATGTATGCATGCCACATTTATATCACTCCACATTTTTATGTTAGAGCACCATTCGTTTTTTATCCCACAACCTCCACACATTACCTCCCACATTATGAACATTCCATGACTTGAACCGCCGCAACCAATTAGATGTGAAATGCGCGGAAGACCTCGCCACGCTGGAGAAGAAGCTCAAGAGTTCCCACAGCTCGGAATCGACAGTAAAATCATCAGACCTTTCTTGGGCGGTAACGACAGTTCCAGTAGATCGATCTAGCCCGACCAGTTGTGAAGCTGTAATGACGGTTTGATTCTGGAAATGTTAACTGGCGTGGAGAGGAACGAGACGGTGTGGCTGTGGATTGCGAGAGCCTTAGAAGGATGTACGAAAGGATTTATGTGTCCCTGCGCCAACCATGGGAAGAGAAGAAAATGAAGCTTCTTCTTCTCACCCTCCATTTCTATTTGTTTGACCAATCATATCAGAGATGGATGCCGGATATCTGCAATTTGTTGCAATTTGCCTGTCAATCTCTAATTTCTCCATTGAATTTATAGATTACACCAGGAGCTTGTGCTTTAAGAGGGAATAATCAATACAATACAGTGTGAGATGCTCTACTCTTCGAACACTCCCGTTACAGTAATATATTACGATTACAGTAATATAGTTGTAACTGCAGATATAAGGAAAGGAGGAAGGGGGGAATGAAGGAGAGAAGAGGGAGATATCTCTCTAAACCCAGCGTTTCCTTCTACGCGCTGCTGGTATTGTTGTGAATTCATAATATATAACATAATGATTCTTAGTTATGTGATTACCTTCAAATTTTATTGCAGAAAATTGCTGCAGCTGGAGCGAGTGTTCAGAGGTAAATGAAGAATTAAATAGAAGGTTGCGATGTGTAGGAATAATGCTTTGAATTTTATTTTCAAACCCTAATTAGGGTTTATATTAAAATTAAGGTTTAATAAATTAAAGATGCCTTTCGGCGTTCATCAGCCACAATTATGTGGCTGTGCTAGTGTATTATTAATTGTGTGGGTAAGTAATGCACCATGTATATTGCGGAAAATGATACCAACTTTAATGGCACACAATAAAACAAATATGCATTAATATAATTGTGCAGATACACGTGTTAAATGTAGAAAATTAGGGTAAGTAATGTATCATGTATAGTGTGGAAAATTATACCAAATTTAATGGCACACAATAAAACAGATCTGCATTAATATAATTGTGCAGATACGCGTGTTAAATGTAGAAAATTAAAGTAGGTGTGTGAAATGTAGAAAATTAAAGTAAGCAATTTTACTAGCAATTAATAAAGTTATTGGCTAAACGTTCTACGAAATGATGATTTTTTTGGGATATTTGTTTGGACGAGAAATTGTTAGATTAGTAGATTTGAGTGATTATTTCTGTATAATCTGAGTGTTCGGGTTTTTTCAGCATGTTGAATCCATTTTTTTATTCAGAAATGAATTTTGAACAACAAAAAATAGTGATTTGTGTTAATTTATATTATCAGATTCCGACGAATAAAACCATTTCGTAGAACATCTAGACAACGCTCCAACAAATATTTGACAAAATGATTCGACCTGCTTTGTTGATATTAAAATTTGTTTGGACTTGCTTAAGAACAATAAGCATTAAAAATTAACCCATAATGATTGCCATTTTATACAACTTATTCAATTTGGTTCATTTTATTATTTTATCCATAAATAATAATATACCAAATCCATTCACTTTCCAATGTACAACTTATTCAATTTAGTTCATTTTATTAATATATAATAATATCCCTCCTTGGATGGCAAAGAGAATTTGATGTTGAATTTAATTGTTTCCAGATAACATTAATCATTAACATGGAATTTATTTAGAACACTCGGTAAAGGAGATGTTGCTTCTATAGAATGGAATTCAAATGTATGACATTTCACAACCTTTTCTTGAAAGCTGATTTGTAATGCGGGGTATAATTTGTTGGATTATCCATGGCTTTCTAGGCTTTGGACTATGCCAATGAATATGAACAATTCAAATACAATGAAATATTTCTAATGCGTTAAGTAAATTAATCAAACGTTTTTGTAATCAACAATTTATGGCATACTTATTTTGGTGTATCATTCATGTTACTAGACGTTGTGGTTCATGACTATGTTACTAGATGATGTGGTTCATGACTAAGGATAAAATGATTATTTTCTTGTCCATATTGTATTTAGGACATTTTTTCGATATATTCCATAGATGTGCAATAATGTGTATTGAATATACATGGAAAGATTTAGTGTGTGTTTGATGTAAATAGGAGGGTTTTCCAAGTAAGACACAATTATTATCAAATAAATAATTTTTTATTCGACATGTTGAGGAAGTCAGCCTCTTTATAAGATGACACTAATAAAATGGAGAAAAAATATTCGATAGTGAAAATGTTCAATGTTGACATTTAAATTCCCAAGCATCCAAATCAAGTCAAAATTCCTTAGGATCACATGCCACCAAATATGAGAGCGGATTTCATATTTCCCAATATTATATAATATTGGGAATAACATTTAATAACACATTTATTGGATCCAATGCATGCCTTACAAGGAATATGCAAATTCACTTTGAAATCATATTACTTCCACCAAAAAAGATACTAGTACCTCTATAAAATATTTAGTTATATAAAAACAAAAAAATATATATATATATGATATCAAGAAATAATCAATGCATATGACTTAATAATTTGTCCTATTACATCATAGACATTGTTCGAGGATGACTTAAAGCTTACGAGGAATGTGAATTTTACAATTCAAACAATAACAGGATACGACTCTTCTTTAAATAAATATTTTACTTTTGATGTTCACTTGATAGGCATAAATATTTTACTTTTGATGTTCACTTGATAGGCCTCAGGTCACACAATCATCATAATTTGTTAGAGGTACTTGAAAGTGCTGATGGGTTGTGATACAATTCTCACTATCATCCTTAATATATAATTTTCCTTTTAATATTATTGCACTCTAACCATTGTGATGGTGAATATGTTCAACACATCTATCTAATAGTCATACATGAATGTAGTAGTATCACATTAAATTTAAATTTAGATCAACGCATTTGACAATTATGTGCATTAGTCAAGTAATTTTTATTTATGTGAATTGATATTTATTAATTCATTTATTATATTCATCCACATTTGAAATATAAGGATCTAATGTGATTTTTATAAATGTACGAAGCATTTAGTGAAACTAAGTGGATCGTGTTCAAAGAGATGAATGTTATAAGCATTGAGTATTGGTGAAATGAAATAGTTGAATTTTGTTTTCTATTGTTTTTTAAGTTTTCAACTAACTTTATCCATATTTGTAATGAAACGGATATGCCAAAATGGATTGATTATTGAGGGGTTATATTGTAGCATACTCCTTTTCTTTGATGTATGAATTCTTGAAACAAATCCATGTACATGCACGAAGCCATGTGGGATAGTGAATGCGGTGAAGAGAAGTTAAAAGGGAGTTACTATAAATAAAATGAGATGAATATTATATGAAACATGTATTATGTGTTTTATATATATATATATATATATATAATTGTGTTTTGAAAAAACAAATTTATTAAATAATTAATTAGTATCAAGTTTTCAATAGTATTGATATATTGATAAATTTGATATAATAAATAAATTCATTTTTGTGAATATGGTGGAAACCAAAGAATAGAGGGTTATGTATGATGAGATACACACGAAAATGACAAGTTGATATACAAGAATTGAGAAGGCCAAACCCTAATACTCCATTACTTCTAAGATTGTATGATCAATTTACTAAAAAATGCACAAACACATGGAATGGAAGAAAAAATTATAAAATGGTTCTAAATAACAAATAAAATGAAGATGCATTGAATGGAGGAATTGGATGCATCAAAGTCGTGTATAATATACAAGATATACTACATATATTTAAGCTATAATTATTTACACATTGTTTCAAGATTAGGATTGTTGATTTCAATTATATTATTGGCTATACATAAAGGTAAGGGCACATCTTGCAGTGTGGGCATAACATTATGATTTTCGAGTTGGGGATGTTGATAATAGAAAACATAAATATAACAATGGAATATAGTTGCATTTTATCAAATAAGTTGTGCAAATTCTACAAACTAAAACAAAATTCATACTACTTTGGATCTGTTGGGGAAGTCGTGAAGAGAATTCATATTGTTTTCTATTCTATGGGTTGGATGCATTAGTCATTGGCTAGAAATTAGACGTGATAGTGAATAAATTTTAAGCTCCATATCATTTCACGATGGGTTAGTGATATATGGTATAGATACACTCATAATATAACAAACCTAACCTACCAACTTAACCCACTAACCTATGTAACCCACTAACTTAACTAATCCAATAAACCAACTAAAATGCTTTACCTTTTCCATTGCACAATTTAACTTACATAACCTACTAACCTACCAAACCCACCCCACTAACCTAAAAAAACTACTAACACACCTAACATATGACCTAACCCTATAGTAACTCACCAAAGATACTTAACCTAACTATTACAAATAATCTAACCCATTAACCGAACCCACTATCCCACCCCAATGACCTACCTAACCCACTAACCCACCTATCCCACCTAGCCCCTAGAGTTTACTAACCCACCTACCCCACTAACATAACTAACCCAATAATTTCCCTATTAATCCACCCAATATACAAAATGCTAACCCACATAAACTAGATAGCCTACCCATTAAACCACCTATCTTACATAACTTACTAAACCACCACTCTAACTTTATAATTTGCTTAACTCAATCTATTAACCCACCGACCCTACCTAACCTTATATAACCTACATAACCTACCCAACTAACTGACATACCTGTACATAATGCTCTCTTATATTGAAAATAAAATAAAATTTAGTGACTCTATCATAAACATATTAGGTAGGCTTCATGAACACTTACACTTTTCAATCATGGGATTTGGTATAAAATTTTGTAAATGTTTTAAAACAAAAACCCTTGTTATATAGAAATATTTGAATGTTTAGGGCTCAACAATAATGAATCTGAACACGATAATGTACAATCATGTAGAAATGTTTGTGACATGAAGAAAGAATAATAGACCTTGGGGCTTCTAGATATGCAAATTGTTACTCATTCAAATAAGTATTCCTCGAAAATGAAGCAACAATTTTCTTCACAATATTTGAATCTCATCTAAATAAGGTGTTTCTTTCATTTCATTTTTAGTTGAAAATCTCATGCCTACTTGCTAGAAGGAGTGAAAATCCTAACGCCAACAATCATACAATTGAATATATCAATCATCCCATCAAAGTACAACAATAATATTTGGACAAATGTAGTCTTTTGTTATTATTTCCATCAATTTCTTAAACATATTCAACTTTATTGGAATGTATAAATTCATAAACAAAGTTTTCCTTTTCAATATAACTTGTCATTAGAAAATTTAAATACAAGTAACCATGATTCTTTTCTTATCCTAAATAGAATAGAGAGAGTGAGAGTGATGTTAATGAATGTGGGAAGAACAAGAGCTCTGCTAAGGGTTTTGATGTGGGAATCTATATAGGGTTTGTTGTAATTCCAATCCTCCTTTGCATTAGATCGAATGCACAAGAATTTCACTAGGCCTAGAAAAATTCATGGAGAGTGTCGCAGGGGGGTGCGAACTCACTCATACAAAAATATTGTCGTGAATGAGAATGACCAATCAAGTGGACAAAATCTGTCGTATGATAAGTCACTGGGATCACCAGAATCTAGTAAGGGAAAGGCAGATGATCCAAATCTTGAAACCTCCCATCCAAAAGTGGATTAGATATGGGTGCTAGGAAAATGTCTTCCATGGGCTACCAAAGCACCACAATATCTGGTTCAGACTCCTAGAATAAATGCACACATATAGTATATGAGGGATCATGCACTCATTGGAAATATATTAGGATTATGACCTTAGGAAAGAGACATAGTTCACTGGATCCAAACTCAGTGAAAGATGAAGGGTTATTTAAATTTCCAACTCGGATTAAAGGATTTATTTAAAACAATATTCCATAACCTAGAAGATCGATATTGAGTCTTTAAGAATGGATTATATTTGTTCAACTCAACTGGATTACACTTGCAGTTTTGGACATAGGACATCATCCTCAAAAAGAAGTACTTTACCCAAGCCCATGTATGGATCTACATATACTGTCTGCCCGAGTAATTGTGGTTGTCATATATATTAGAAGGCATAGGGAATACATTGGGTATTTATGAGAAACCCGTCAAGGCCACTAAGAAGGGGAGATAGACCTCTTATGTATGAATCTACATCTATATCAACATAGTCAAGCCTCTTCCACGTCCCATTTTCCTTGAGCATGAATATAATGACTGGACTGAGAAAATTGACTACAATAAAATTCTATTTGGCTTTCAAAAATTCCATGAGCATGGACATGTATTCATGGATTGTCCCCTTAACGTTCCTCCAGATCAAGATCCAATAGCACATGAGAAGAACAAGGATGGGTTTACTCAATTTCAAGGTAGGCGTAACTAGGGACTGGGAAAACTAGCTACTCAACTAGTAAAGAAACCCTACACCAGTAACTCTTTTGAAATCCTAATTAACACCCAGGCAAACAAGGAAATGGTGGAGAAATTCACATATCCATCAAAGAATGAGAAACCAAAATCTAAATACACTCAACAAGGGCCAATACTAGAGAAAACCGTCCCCTCCCTAAGCCCCATTTCCACATCTTAAGAGCACATGTCTAAAGAGACAAGTGAGATTGAGCTCGAGCTGGATGAGAAAGATATAGTCCACATAGATTTGGTAAGTATGGAAGAATCATATCTCAAACAAGAATTGCACACTCTTCCACCTGAGCAATTGAGAAAGGTTCACAAA
>JASDQU010012993.1:38645-51302 GCA_032191745.1 Picea mariana | reverse complement strand
AGGTTTATCAGGAGAAGATGAGGGCCATTTTGTATTGATGAACACCCAAGAACCTCACAAAGTTAAAGGGATTCTTTGGTTTATGCAATTACTACAGGCGATTTGTGAGAGGATTTTTACTATTGGGTGCGATGCTTACAAATCTAACCAAGAAGGGTGATTTTCATTGGATGGATGAGTCACAACATACATTTAAGAAAACGAAGGAGGTTATGAGCACATGCCCTATTCTACCCCTTCCATATTTCTCTAGACCATTTGTCTTAGATTGCGACGCATCAGGGGTGGGGATTGGAGTAGTTTTGATGGAGGGAGGCCATCCCATTTTGTTCGAGAGAAAGAATCTCAACAAGTCAGAGAGACTCTACTCATTTTTTGACAAGGAAATGTTGGAAATCATTCATGCCTTAAAAAAACTCAGAAAATATCTAGTGGGTAGCATATTTGTAGTGAAGACTGATCATAATAGTCTGAAGTATTTCTTGGATCATAAAGACCTCAATGAGAGATAGCAAAAATGGGTCTCGAAAATCCAATCGTTCGAATATGGAATTGAGTATGTTAAAGGAAAAAGGAACTTCGTAGAAGATGCCTTGTCCAAGAGGCCAACAGGGTGTTCGATGATTAATATTTACATAGAATGGAAAGCACATTTGCTGGTGGAATACTCCAAAAAAAATAATTCTTGTTATGTGTTGGATGGACAGGTGTTTGATGATAGATATCATTTTCTAGATGATGTCATATTCTCCAAGGACCAGATCTACTTGGTTTGATAATCTACCTTGAAACGAAATATTTTTAAGGTGTGTCACGATTCGCCTGTAGCTGGGAATCAGGGGTACTTCTAGACTTACAAGTAGATCAAGGAGATATTCTCATGGAAGGGTCTCAAAGATGATGTTCTGAAACACATCTGGGAGTGCACAACTTGTGAGCAGGACAATTCAGAGAAGACACACCCCATGTGGTTACTTCAGCCTCTATCCATTCCAAAACAGAAATGGAAGAGAATTTTTATGGACTTCATTACAGGTGTCCCTCGATTGTAGGGAAATGATTATATATTTGTAGTGATCGAAAGGATGACCGAATTTTCACACTTCTTTTCCATACCCACAGACTATGAGTCCATATAGGTAGTGAAGCTATTTTTCAGAGAGGTTTTCTTGTTGCATGGTTTACCCAGGAAGATAATTAGTGATAGAGGTGGGCACTTCATCAATTCCTTTTGGCCGGATCTCTTTCGGTTGGTGGGCACATAGATAGCCACGAGTACTAGCTACCACCCACATACATATGGACAAACAAATATTGTTAACAAATGGGTGGATGGGTATTTGAGAAACTATGTGGGGGGAAAGAAATGCACATGGGTGAGAGGGATGCACATGGGTGAGTATTGTTACAACATGAATTACCATATGTCTATCAAGATGACACCCTTTAGAAAATTGTATTGATACAATGGACCCTTTTTTTTGGAGACCTTTTTTTTCAGATAACAGGGTCCTTGGGGCCAAAGAATGGGTTGAGGAAAGTCAGAGGATTATAAGGGAAATAAAAGAGAACTTACAGGAAGCCTAGAACCAACATAATATGTATGCAGACAAGCATAGGATAGAGCATAGTTTAGATCTAGGGGACTTGGTTTTCCTGTGTTTACATCCATAGAGACAATCCTCCTTGAGAAGGAGTGGAGTAGAGAAGTTGAAGCCTAGATTCTACAGACCATACATAGTTATCATGAAGGTAGGTGAGGTAGCATATGATCTAGAGCTACCATAGGGTAGAAAGAATCATAACGTATTTCACGTTTCTTTCCTTAAAAACGCAGTGGGAACATAGGTTATCATTTCAGAGGTGTTTCCACCCTTGGATGAGGAGGGTTAGTTCGAGTTAGTGCCAAAATAGGTTCTCGAGCAGAGAGATCACATATTGAGGAGAATGGTCATCAAGGAGTGCTTGGTTACATGGAGGGGACTTCTAGTGGAGTATGCCACATGGGAGGGAGACCATATATTGCAGCACCCAGGATTGATGTTGCTTGAGGACAAGCAATATTTGAAAGGGAGGAATGTGATGTCCCATGCCCAAGATTAGTCCAGCGTGGAGTGACCTAGAAGTCTTTTTTTCATGTAGACTATAGTCAGGCACAAACAAGGAACAAGAGGATAAATAAGGGTGAATAATTGGATAAAAGATGAATTAAGCCAAAAATCATAGGAACAGTCACTTAAGCTAAGGTCAATGGAGAATTAGAAGAAAAAGGTGTTGAGGGGGAGACATAATTAATTAATCACTCACCTTAAGAGGAAAATCACCTACCTTAAGTGATGTCAATGGAGAATTAGATCGAGAAAGTTATAAACGAAGGAATTCAACCTAATTCCTCATTATGTTATGTTTTGATGTTGAGAAGAGTTTCCAGAGGAGGAAAATGACCTCTTGTTGTTTTCTGGATTTTTGGAGGAAACCACCACCTAGATTGGTTTCGGAGTTTGAAGACACAGCCTAGCCTATTGAAGATACCATCGAAGTATTTCACCATGCCAATTTAAGAGTATATAGATGTATTGTAGTGATTGCACAGCTCAAGCAGTGAGGGCGCAAGGGTTAGATAGCGTTTTGTGTAGCTACACGAGACCATGGATTATCTCACTGATTCCTTTGAACCCAATTAAGGATCATCCAAGGAACTTCTTTTGAGACACCAATCATCATATTTTGATGATGGAATCTACCATGCACATCAGAAAGAGAGAAAGTGCAGAGCTCTTAAAGAGGGATGTTTGGGGTTCCATGAGGTTTTCCAGATCATATCGGGGGAAACCATTTTGAACCATTACAGAGGAGGTCAGGTCACACATTTCGATATAGTTATCATTGGATTCCACTGGTGGAATCACTAGGGCGCACTCATAGATCCTAGCAGGTGCACAACCCCCCAGGGGATGACATCCAGAGATTTATGGGTCATATATTCAGTCTGATATTCATTAGGAGGAGTCCAGAGAACATGGCACTCGGTTTGGTATACTTTACAGGGAGTTCTGTCGATTATAGCCACCAGGGTGAGTTTTCCAATTTTTGCAGCAGTTGTCATGAGTTTCCGGAACTGCATTTTGTCAATCTATTTGTGCATGTGTAGATCTATCTACATATTTTGATGACATGTATTTTTTATTAGTTTCTTTATATTTCGGTGATGATCCATGAGTTCTTCGTGCAAATTATTTCTCTTCTTTCAACATATCATTGTATTTCCTGCTTTTGCCCCATAATACATACTATTAAGATGGTGTTTGTTCCTTATTTCACATGCATCATATATACTTTTTAAACAGTATTTTTATAACACACACATGCAAAAACCACCAAGAATGTCAAAAAATTAACTCAAATGAATCCAAAAACCGCTAGAATATCAGATCTGAGAGTCAAAACACTAGTTCAGTAGTAGATATCTAGATCAAATGGATTTGGGATATTTCAATATACACCACAACAAAATGGTGTTTCTACGAGAAAAAATGCACAATAAAATAATAGAAAATTGTATGATCCAATCTAAGGGATCAAATTCTCATTTTTTGGAAAAAAACATTTAATTGTGAAAATTGAATAGTTTATTGCATTGCCACAAAGTATTTAAAGGATAACACTGAAATAAGATTGGAGTAAAATTATTCTATATGCAAGACACTTACATGTTTTTGGCAGTGAAGCATGGGTTCACATTCTTGATGAGAAAAGGGAAGCATTACAACATTACAGTCAGAGGTGTCGTTTTGTTAAATATTTCAAAGATGTAAAAGAGTATAAAATTATTCAATCTCATTCAAATGAAATTAATATTAGGATATATTTCAAGTTTGATGAAGGTCGCTCAGTCTACGAGCATAATTTAGTGTTTTTTTCAATCTTTGGCTTGCAAACACCTTCAACAAATGTGCCATTTTCTATTCCATTTTTTTTCTTAATTCTCCTATTATGATTCCTTATTATTCAAGTGATGACCATGAGGATGGAAATCCACCTCTCCCTATTCACCTTCCTACAATTAGTTCCATTGAACAAGAACCTTCAACCTACACAAGCATCACAACTGCCTAGATGACTCCATACAATACAAGAAGTGGTTAATTATCTTTCCAATGATTCCTTAAATATTCATCGTACATGTTCATAGTTCAAGTAATTACAAGGAGAACACCTTCTAGCGAAGTTTTTTGCGGAGGTTTTTAGTTCTACAAAATTTGACAAAATTTTCAAAAAAACCTCCTCTACAACCTTCATTATTAGTTGCGGAGGTTTTAGCGGAGGTTTTAACATATGTTCCATATGACTAAAAATGTTTTGGCTGTCAGAGGTTGTAGCAGAGGTATTTTTGTCAGTGTGTTTATTTGTAATAAACACACCATTGTGATATTGAATACAATGCAGTGATGAACTCACATATATGAAAAACATTGCTGCACATACATAAATGAGAAGCACCAATGCACACACATAAATGAGAGTCATTGGTGCACACATACAAATGAAAATAACATGTTATTTTTATGTTTATGCACGCACTAGTGTGCATTGTAATCATGTGCACCAAAATCCTTTGAAACAATAAAAATATAATCGTACATTATTTCATTTAAACCATCAATGTTTTCTCACAATGTTTAGCACCAATGTGCATAAATGATAAAAATGTGCCATTTAGTGAGTTCAAAACAATTAATTAATTAATTTTTTTAATATAAATTTTCAATTAGTCATCTCAAAATCAATATTTGTTAAAATAGTATTTATTTTTTTATTGTGTTTTTATAGAATGATTTCATTAACACGTTATCAAATGGATTACACCTCTGTTATTTGTAACAACACAAATAATACGTATATTAACAAATCAACAACACAACATTTGACAATGCAATAAAATTAGAAACCCATTTTATTATATATGAATAAGTGACCCATAGTCATACAAAATGGGATAACGTAAAGGTCCACAATAATCAAAATGCAACGAATATGTAATTGTTACCCTTGATGGTAACATGTCATGCAATTAAGACAATATGTCAAGTACATTAAACTAAATATTTGTTTTTAAAAGAGGAATATTCGAAAAAATACAACTTGCAGTAATATCACTTGAACTTCTATCATCGCTCGAGCTATGTGCATGCCTCATTTCTTCATCACTTGTAGGTGATATTGTTCTTTGGTTATTTAACCTAATGTTTTATTGATCGGATTGTTTTTTATGATTTAGGTGTTCATGTTCCATCTACAAACATATAAATAAATTGTAATAATCATATATACATTTATAGATATAGTAAAATATACATGATTGTGTAAATACAATTTTTTACCATAGCAACGACTATTTGAATATAATACGCATTGTTTTGAAGCAATGCTACATGTCATCTCCCAAATATATTATGTTGGATGCACTCCATACTTTGTTTCTTGGATGTTTAATACACCACAACAATGCACTGTTGACATAATTAATATAAAGGTTTTTTGTTGTTCAATTAGATATAAAACAAGGGAAGTTAAACAACATAGATACTTACAAATTGTTCCAATAAACCTTGATACTTAAACATTTAATCACAACCCATAATTAACCCAATGTCTATCAATTCTTCAATTGGTTCTTCTTTGTATGTTAGCACCTATTAGAAGACATCCATTGATGGGTGTAAATTAATTATTTAAATACAAATATCATAACAAAAACAAAAATTTAAGCAAGAACGAAAAAACAACTACTCAAAAACTTTTCAATCAACCATTTTTTCCTCATCGTCTCGTCTTATATGCTAAATGGGTTTAATTTTTTTATTTTCTACAAAAAATAAATTGAAAATTATTATTTTATATGGTAATTAAATTCGATTACATAAAAAAATAAATGAATGATTATGAATTATTTTATTTAAAAAAATAAATCAATCATTTATGGGGATTTGTTTTAAGAGCACTGATGCGCTTTGTGATTGGGGGAGAACCTGTGCACATTTTTAATGGGGAAAGCACTAGTGAATTTTTCTATTGGGAGAGCATTGATGTTGGTGACAGGAACACAAGCACCATTATGTTATTCATGTACAGTACACACTACAAACAACATAAACATTGCTTTTAAAGAAAACTAAGAGCAATAAGGTTTTGGATCCAATGCAATGAGTGATTGCACTACAATAGATACCAAATGCCCCATATAAAAATAAATAATCCCTATAAAAATATGTTTATTAAAAAAGAAATCTTCTTGTGAAATATAGATAGGAAAACAAAGAGAAACAACCAGGAAGCTGCTACAGCTTCCAATATTGAATGTAACTGTGAAACTTTTTTTTTTATAACATATTAATTTTTTTTTGAATCAATTAGGGGAATATTGAGATGATGAATAAAATCACATACCTAAAATTTCTCCTTTACAAATTTGTATGTAAATTTGGCTCTTCAAAAAAATCTACCTACTCCAAAGACTTTGCTTGTAAATCTCTCTTGCACAAATCTCCCCTCTAAATTTTGGCAAAAGAATGAAATAATGGTTAGGATTTTCATCTATAAGAATATACATTTTGAAAATATAAAAATAGCACTCATTTGTATGTTGTATGTTTCGGGGCATTGGTTCAGTTTCATAATTTATTTTTCTTTTACACTTTAATGATGCATCCAATAGTAAGATGCACCAATGTGTTTGTTGAGCATCGGTTCCCTTTTTTATTGGAAGAGCATCGGTGTGATTCTTTTTTTTGGGAGAAACAATTTTTTTTTTATTTGGGAGAACATTGATGTGATTTGTTATTGGAGGAACACTGGTGCTTTTTATAGGAACATGTGCAGCTATGCATTATTCGTGTACAATGCGCACCCTGAACTGCATAATCATACTTTTAAAATAAAACTGAAACTGATAGGGTTTGGGATTCAATGTAATGAGTAATCACATTCCAAAAGATACCAAATTCCCCATATACAACTGAAAAAACCCTATAAAAATCTATTTCTTAAAAAAATCTACTTGTCAAATATAGAGAGGAAAGCCAAGAGAAACAACGAGGAATCTAGGGCTTCCAATACTGAATGTAACTTTGAAACCCTTTTATTTTTTTATAACACACTCAAGTTTTTTCGAATCAATCAAGAGAAAGATTGAAATGATCAATAGAACAAAATCACATACCTGAAATTTCTTCTCTGCAAATTTGTTGTAAATTTGTCTCTTAAAACGAATCTACCCACTCCAAAGGCTTTGCTTGTAAATATCTCTTGTACAAATATCCCATCTAAGTTTTTGAAAAAAATTAAATAATGATTAAGATTTTCTTTTATAAACACATACATTTTGAAAACATAAAATTTTGTCTCATTTTTTCACTGTATATTTCGGTGCATTTATTCGATTTGGTGATTCTTTTTTAACCTTTAATGATATGTCTAATAGTGACATGCAATGATGAGTTTGTTATATGAACATCGATGCACATTGTTATTGGGGAAGCAACAATGAGTTTTTTTATTAGGGGAGAAACAATGTGTTTTTTTATTAGGAAGAGCATCAATGTGATTTATTACTGGGGGAGAACAAGTTTTGTTCACATGAACATGCACACCAATGTGCTATTCCTTCACAGTGTGCACCACAAACTACAAAATATTTTATTAAAGAAAACTAACAGCGACAGTGTTTGGGATCCAATTCAATGAATGATCCCATTGCAATAGATACCAAATGCCCCATATACAAGTAAATAAACCCTATACAAATTTGTTTCTTAAATAAATTTCTACTTGTGAAATATACAGAGGAAAACCATCAGAAATAACAAGGAAGGTTGGGATTCCAATACTAAATCTAATTGTGAAACCCTTTTGATTTTTTATAATGTAGTGAAATTTGTTTGAATCAATCATGGGAAATATTGAGATGATGAATATAACAAAATCACATACTTAAAATTTTTTCTCTGCACATTTGTATGTAAATTTGGATCTTCAAAAAAATCTACCCACTCAAAAATATGTGTTTGTAAATTTCTCTTGCACAAATATCCCTTCTAAATTTTGGAAAAATAATAAAACAATGATTAGGATTTTCATTTATAAGAACGTACGTTTTGAAAATATAAAATTCTCGGTCATTTTTTGTTGTATATTTTGACGCATTGATTCAGATTGGTAATCATTTTTTATTTTACCAATTAATGGTGTACCCGATAGTAATATGCATTGGTACATTTGTTATATGAGCAATGGTGTGCTTTATTATTGTGGGAGAATGGATCCACTTTTTTATTGGGGAGAGAACTGTTGCACTTTCTTATTTAGGGGGCATCGGTGTACTTTGTTATTTAGGCAACACCAATGTGCTTTATTATTAGAGGGCACAAACAATATTTTAGTATTTATATTAATAATAGTTATCCATTTTATTTATTTTCTCAGCATCTTGGCGTTATGCTTTGGAAGAATGATGCACTTTGTTATTGGAGGACAACATGTACATTTTGTTATTGGGGGAGCACCAGTGCATTTTTTTTTGGGAGCACCAGTATGTTTTTTTATTGGGGGAGCACCGATGTGCCTTTTTATTTGGAGCACTGAAAATATTTTAGTATTTTATATTAATAGTGGTTATCTGTGAACTTTATTTGTTATAGACTAGAGCATTATGTTTTTAAGAAACTTCCATGCATGAGATACTTAGGAGCACTAGTGTGCATGCTCGACATAGTGCACCGGTGTGCACGGTCAACATAGGCACACCAATGTTAAAACCTCCATATAAACCTTTTCTTGGTCACCTCTTCTATAAACATATAAAGGATAAATTTTGGGGGGGTGTTTCGTAAAAACCTTCACTAGAAGGTGTTATCCTTGTAGTGAGTGAACCTCCTCTATTTTGGCTCAACTTTTAGATAGTTATGATCTAGAAACATTTGTAGAAGCTTCTAGTGATCATGGAAAAAATTTCCGGCTAAATTTTTCCCATGTACTAATTTTCCATATTTATTCCCAAAACATTGTTCACTAATTTCAATTTTTTTGTAAAATGATTCACCCAAATTCTAAAGGATAAAGTTATTTTACTCTAAAATTCACCAAAAGTTTATACACACTATTTAAAATCCTTAGAAATTTCAATATTTTTACAAATATATGGTTGAACATCTTATAATTAACATTTTAATAATTATTAAATGGGTGTATAGAACTAAGTATGCATTGCATGAAAGTGTTGAAAGACATAACAATCGGTTAGTTGCCAAGGGATTTTCTTAAAAAGAAGGAATTGACAAGAATGAAACCTTTTCTCCCAGAGAAAAGATGAATTTCATATACCATGTTCTATCAATTATAGCTTCATATAAATGGGAGGTCCATTAAATGGATATTAACTCCACCTTCCTGCATAGTAATTTCCAAGAAGAGATTTACATGGCATGATCTAGGGCATCAAAAAAATCCTCAAAAATCGAAGTGTTCAAAATTGCTCTAAAATGGTTTCATTGCATTGATCATGTCATGATGCCAATAGAATCTGAATGAGCTCAAAGGCAGTTTGTATGAGGAAGTTATCTCGCTCTATTCGTTTTCACAAACAGGGAATTTTTTTTGATTGTACAGTCCATACAGTCTGACGTGGAAGCTCACTGCACATACTGTACAACTGTATAGGTGACGTGGAAGGGTTGTTGAGGAGGCAGGGTGACTAGATAGGTGATTTGGTGGATAGATGACATGGACCAACTAGTAGTTGACACATGGAAGGAGGAAGTTGTTTGGGTGTACCAATGTTTGGGTGCCATGTGGCCCACTTAGGGCCGCTACATAGAACCCCCTCGTTGTAATATTTTTTTTTGGATTCCACCAAAATCGAACCTGCGACCTCCTGATGGAGGAAATACTTCACGTAGTTGGGCCACCAGTTGGTTCTTAACCTATAACATTACAACTTGTATTTAAATTTGAATGGTGTATTAGCCGACGAGAAAAAGGGTTGAGGCTGAACCCCATACCTTGGTCATACAAACCACAACACAGTACCACATGACCAAAAGCTCGAGCTCGTGGAGGTGGGTGGCTGACTAGTGTGAAACTTAAGCCTAACACTTGGCCACATGGGGCCATGCGATCGAGATCTCTATTGGGAATGGCATTGGTTTCCTTAACAACCCGACAAATATTCCCACGACCCAAATTATGCCCAAAGCTAGGTTTTGGATCATGTGAGATGGGTTTGGTCTACATGGGTGCGTTTTGGAGAGCAGAGACAACAAGAATTGGGGAAAAACATCTAGGAAGAGTATTTTCTTCATTTTTTGGCCAAACTAGGTGCAGAAAGACCCCAGCTAGGGGTTTTTGGACATTTTTGAGCCATTGAAGCCATCTATTTTTCATTTTGAGCATTTTAAAGAACTTTTTTAACACTTTTGAGCATATAATGAAAAAATCCATTAGAATCTGGACCACGAGATGTATCCCAAGAGAGGGGTGAAATCTTTTATCATTTTGTTTTGTTATGTTCTTACTTTTGATGGTTTTTTGTGACTGTTTGTGTTGTTCATTATAAGTAAAAACTCAATGATTTCACACGCTTGCAACATGATCCAATTTCCCAAGACACATACATTTTACACTTTCAATTTTATATACACAAATATTTTCTTTTTCATATCAATTTGGTATCAAAGAAAATGTTTTTCAAGGATTGATTTGTTTGCAAGTGTTTTGTTTTCTGATGCTTACAAGGTTGAAGATCACAAGAGGAAAAGACAAACTTGCAGAGCCAATTTCTCAACTTTCAAGAAGGATAACCATTCAATCACCTCAATATTCAAGGAGGAATTCACCAAGTATCGCTCATGAGGAGAGTCATGAAATTCCTACTTCAGAAGAGGAAAATTTCAGAAAATCTTTTTATGATATGACAATAATGATGAAAGTTTTATTTGAAGAAAGGAATGCAAGGTTGCAAGGAGAAATATCAAATCCCCCAAAAGGTGAGGAAGGTAATGGTGATAAAACTCCAAAATAAAATGGACGAAATGGTGACACTCCACCTCCTTCACCTCCATCCTCCACTTCTTCTATCATTTCACAACCACCTCCAAATTCTCCAAAAGAACATTGTAAAATTTTTCCACAAACTCCTTTTCTTAAGCTTGATATTAAGTTTGAATTACATATGTACAATCGCGAGGTAAATGATGAGAAATTGGATAATTGGATTTGTCATATTGAAGTGTATTGTAGGATACAAAGAATCCAAGATGATGAAACTAAGATTAATCTTTCTTCTCCTAGATTGGAAAGTGGAGAACTCATTTGGTGCGAAGCCAAAACTCAAGAGGACATGAAGAAACATGGTAAAATTTTATCCTCTTGGAATGATTTTATTGTTTCAATTAAAAGGAAATTTTATCCATTAGCATACATGCATAAAGCTATCATGGATTGGAAAAACTTTAGACAAGATAAAGGGAAAAATGTGCAAAGCTACACTCAAGAATTTATAGAAAGATATTTGATTTTGGGTATAGATTTATCTTCTCAATAAAATTTACTCAAATACATTGGAGGATTCCATAGCTACTTGAGACACATAATTATTATGTTTAACTCTACAATCTAGATGAATTTTGTGTACACAAAACTCACTTAGGAACAAGAGGGAGGAATGATCCTCAAGAGGACAACAAGAAGCCATTTTATAATGGATACAAAGGAAATAAGAAATTCAAAGGAAACAAAAAGAAGAATTCTTCAGTCAAGAAAGAGGGAGAAAAATTCTGATGTAAACATTGTTCAAAATATGGCCATGATGACCAATGTTGGAAACTTCATCCTAAAAAGAGACCCAAAAAGTTCAACAAAAAAGGGAAAAACAATATTGTTGCAACTACACAACATGGTTTATGATCTGATTCTAGATATGAAAAAAACATCACATCCATGGGTTTTCAAGGTAAGGACTCTATTTCTAGTACTAGTTCTTCAAGTAGTAGCCTCAATGAAACTCAAAATGAAAAATAAAGAATAGATCTTTTCAACATAAGGGTTATTTCAAAGCATACCAAGATAGATACTCTATTTGATGTTGGTTCTCAAGAAAACCTCATTTCTGAAGACACTGTCAAGAAATTGAATTTGGAAACAAATCCTCATCCTAAACCATATCCTGTAGGTTGGATATGTGACAAAAAGATGTAAAATCAGATTTTCCATCATTGCAAACTTTATAGATGAGGTAGAGCTTGATGTTATTCCATTGGATATTTGTGGTAATGTTTTGGGAAGGCCATATTTATATGATAGGAGAGCCATCTTTCATAGTCATGAGAAAAAATATCATTTGTTTAAAAATGGAGTCGAGTACATTGTTAGAGTGCACATACCAAGAAGTTGAATTTGTCACTTGTAAATGTTGGACAAATGAAGAGATTAGTCGATGCTATTAAGAATTTTGTAGTCTTAATGATCAAACCCAAAGAAAATGTTGAAAAATAAGTTTCCAAGGATGTGATGCAAAGTTAAAATCTGATTTATATGAGGTTGTTAACATGAGATTGCCTCCTAAAAGAGGTATCCAACATGAGATCCAATTGCAGCAAGAGTGTC
>JASDQU010012991.1:79251-99382 GCA_032191745.1 Picea mariana | reverse complement strand
AAAAATAGAAGTCAACAGTGAATTAGGGTTTCAGCAGTGATTTAGGGTTTCAACATGATTTAGGGTTTTGGAAAACTATAAAGGAAGGGTCAGCGACCTAATTCATCATTATGCAGATTATGACTTGTCATTGAGGAGAAGAGGCACATCTCAGGAGAGATAGTTCAGTGTATTCTAGGAGGAAGACACCAGTTGGCTGATTTCGATGTTGAAAGACACTCCCTAGTCACCGGGAAGATCATCCAGGTATTCCATCATTCTTCAGTGCTCCCATATTCTGGGTATTATCTTTTAGTTGCTTATTTGTATTCTGGCTAAGATCCTTTTGCCTTTTGATCTAGCCGAGTGTTATTATTTTATTCAGTCGTAGTTGCTTATTTATATTCCGACTAAGACCCTTTGTATGTTGATCTAGTCGAGTATTGTCAGTTATTCAACCGCATTTGGCCATTTTTGTAATCCACAAAGATATCATAATACAAACTTGCAGTCCTTTGTCGCATTTATTATTTGTATGATCATTTATATGTTGTAAACCTTTGATCCTACACACACATTAGCAGCGTTTCCTAGACTAGCCAAGTCTGGAACATTACACCAGACTTCCTATGAATTGGTTGGATGCCTCAATAGCCATGGGGTTGGCAGACAACTCAGAGACCGTCAAGCAAAGGGTCTCATTGCAGGGTTGTCCAAGATGCATAAATTATGGAAATTAAACCATAGGGCTCTGGTTATCAGTGTCATAGATGGGATGTCTGCAGCTTTATCTTACCCTTTCGTCCATTTCACATTTTATATAGTTGCATAGCGGTTGACTCCTTTGCCACATAGAATTCAAGCTGGGCATGCTAGCATTGAATCGAAGGTGAAAACAACTAAGAAATCCAGCGAAACTACATGGAGAGTTAATGTCAGTGCATCTTGAATATGGCCCATTCATTTGCCATCGACTCGATTAAGAGACCAGGGCTTGACGAAAAAGGGAGCACACATGAGGGCTTGAAGATCCATGAACAAAAATGATGGCGGAATGTAGTACTACATATCAAGAGTTGGAGTTCATGTAATACTCAGCGTGTGAACTATGATAGAGGGAGAATAGACAACATTAGAGAAATAACTTGAGCTTTTGTAAACATACATGTCACAAAACAATGAAGATGTATGTTAAGCTTTACAAGATAAAAAAAAATTAAGCTTCCCAGCTTACTAGGGATACACTATCGATCCCAACGGTGGGCATTCAAATACTAACAATGCATGCAATCTCTCATCGCATCAACTTCCTTGGTTTTTGGCTAAATGCCTCCCAACATTTAGAAGACCAATTGTTCGTTCCAAGGTTCGAACAACTCTGAGAAAAAATGGTCCCGACCTATGCAAGTATCAGATATTTTCATAGAAAAAATCGATGGTATCTAACAACTTATAGTTGTAACTAATTAGGCTGAGATCTCTATAGAGACATACAGACAGGTGTGCGACTGAGCCAATAATGGTTGTTTTTTAGATTGATTGTTGTGGCCTGTTATAATGCTCTACATTAACATTATTCATTACTGCTTTCTTTCCTTTTGAACCCGAGCTTGAATCAAATTCTTCCCATCGAAGGTGAGACGAGCCCTCTTTGATAGAGGATGAAACATGGGTCAACCGCCTCCTCCTTGTCGTCTTCTTCCCGATCCATTTTGCATTGCCTTTGTTCAGATCTACTAAGAGATACTGATATGGTGTAAGCAGATATAGCAGAAGAGGAGGTAGCGACACCAAAATCAACGGTTGAATCAGTTGATCTTGTTTACTAAGATCCTATTCCAGAGTGGGATCTCGTACCAGGGTACTGATCGTTTACCTATAAGTAGTGAATGATCCATATGAAAATCCACCTCCTCTCCTCTTGTATATAATATGTATCGCACAATTATTTCTTCATTCAATGAATGTCTATAGGAACATAAGGTAGAGAACTCCAACCCAACGAGTTAACCATGGGACTCGAGGTACCTTCGGAATTCCTGTGAATTTGTCGGACATCTCAATAGCCATGGGGTTGGTAGACAACTCAGATACCGTCAAGCAAACGGTCTCATTGCAAGGCTGTCCAAGATGCATAAATTCTGAAAATTAAACCATAGGGCTCTGGTTATCAGTGTCATAGATGGGATGTCTGTAGCTTTATCTTACCCTTTCATCCATTTCACATTTGCTACAGTTGCACATCGGTTGAATCTTTCACCACATAGAATTAGAGCTGGTCATGCTAGCATTGAATTGAAGACAACAACAACTAAGAAATCCAGTGAAACTACATGGAGAGTTAATGTCAGCGCATCTTGAATATGGCCCATTCCTTTTCCATTGACTTGATTAAGAGACTGGGGCTTGATGAAAAAGGGAGCACACACGAGGGCTTGAATATCCATCAAGAAAAATTATGGTGGAGTGTAGTACTGCATATCAGGAGTTGGAGTTCATGTAATACTCAACGTGTGAACTGTGACAGAGGGAGAATAGACAACATTAGAGAAATACCTTGAGATTTTGTAAACATACATGTCATAAAACAATGAAGATGTATGTTAATCTTTACAAGATAAAAAAAAATTAAGCTCCGCAGCTTACTAGGGATACACTATTGATCTCGATGGTGGGCATTCAAATACTAACAATGCATGCAATATCTCACCACATCAACTTCCTTGGTTTTTGGATAAATTCTTCCCAACCTTTAGAAGACTAATCATTCGTTCCAAGTTTTGGACAACTCTAAGAAAAATTGGTTCCGGCTATATCAGAAAAACACAAAAAATTGCAGGCTTATATATCCTGTTACAGCGAACGTCGGGCTTCTTGTTAATATCATAAGAGAGGCCAAAATATGGACCAATCGCTTCCTCCAAATCCTTCGCCATTTTTTCAGGCTCCCTTCTGCAGGTGCATCTTTCTTCTGCGACCATAAATATCCACTTAAATCCAACTATTTACCCTATTTAAGCTCATTGCCTACCGCACAAAAAATATTCAATGTTCATCGTGCGCTCGTCTGACGTAAAATGTGAGAGCGAGATTGGAACTCGAGACCTGCCATTTATTTTATGCAAGGAAATTACTTTGTAGCCAATATAAAAAATGGGATTAGATTCCAGGTCTCTCCAACAGATAAGCTAAGCACGTGAAGAAAATGATGCACCAATACATATCTATCATTGACGACATCTATGACATAAAAAAATGATTTTTAAAAAATTAAACTCAAGATGATTACGGGTCTTTCAAAATCTCATCTTCACAACTCCACTTTCCGTCCGTCCAACATTTTATAGCCTAAAGTGAAAGAAGCCAGGCTGAGAATCAAACACAGTACCTGTGCTGGATTGTGATCCTAGGGTTCTATGCTCACTACAACACAGAGGATATCGATGTAAATTGCATGAAACATACATGCCGTAATACAATGAAGATGTATACTATCGATGTAAATTGCCAGTTATACCCATGTCCAGCACGGAGATCGCCACATTGCCACTCAACAAACGGTCATGACATTGCTACTCAAACAATGGCCACGGCAACGAGGATGTCAAGGAAATTGAAAATCAATGTAAACTCATAGTATAAATATCACATTGAAAAACAAACATTTATTGTTTACAAGTAATGCTACACTTTATTTCCAGCATTACTTTCCAACATTACTCAGTTGGGGAAAAATTATGAGGCAAACCTATGCTTTAAACTAAGATTGAGGTGCAAAATTTGGGTGGCTCGGGTCATTTGAACCACTAATCAAACATCAGAAAAATGATTTAAACTAATAATTGTCGAATATTTTTTTGTTAAAAATTTGGTTAAACAACTAATATTTAAATAAGTCAAAAGAAACTAATACTGAGTCAATGCATATTGATTGCTATATACCTATGCCTTCGGAAGGTATAATAACATCTCACGAAAATCAAACCTTAATTACAAGTTGTACAGTACTATAGGTTCTATTAACATGTGCTTACAACTTGTCAAACCCTAGTTATATAGGCCATGGAAAGAAAGTAAAGAAGGCCATAAATAAAGTAAATAAAGTTATAAAGTATTTATAGGTTATATTAGTATGTATTCACATTTTGGTGATGATGACGATAATGGTTAACATCCATTAAGACAAGGTTTGGTCTATTGGACCTTAAGAAAGGTAAGGCGTTACTTGGATTTCTTTTAAATTTTATTTTTGTGCTCGAAAAACATTAAGAGAAGCATTTCAAGATCACCATAGTTTTGATGAGTTAAAATGTTATGAAGGTTAGTATCATGACAAATATTTTGAAATTGTGATTTAATTTGGGTGTACACAAGACAGTCTAAGAGAAAGTGTTTTTCATCTTTAACCCTCTTAGTGTCAAAAAGATGATAGATAATTTTGACCCATAGCATTTTGGAAATTGTCCAATGACCAGTTTCACTATGGAGCTCATGAGAGTTTGTTCTTAAATTTGTAGAAATTTTGATTTTCTTCTTTACGCTAGTCAAAATAAAGATATACTTTTGATATTCTAGATTAGGGTTGATCACCTCTTTAAAGTATCTTAATTTTCTTTTATCCTCTAATTATTTATCATGTGACCATTTCTCCTTAAATTTAGATGCTATGATATTTTTAATATTATCGTTATTTTACAGAGTGGCCTCTTCCTTTATTCCCTAATGATTTAGCCAAGACTTGGCATCTTTATGCCATCCCTGATTGAGCCATAGGTACATGTAGCTCTCCAAATTATCCATTGAAACCTTAAGGGGTAGAAAATGCAGTTGCATCACCTCCTTCATATTTGACTCTTCCAACCAATCGACCTACTGCTCCTCATACACCTTCACATTTCATTCCCTCAAAAGAAACTCCTACACCACCAGTCAAAGATTTGCCTCCGCTACCTCCATTACAATATCCACTTGTTCCTGAGCCAGTTTTCCCCACCCCTCCAAATCAGGAAGTACCAAAGTAGTTTGAGGATACTATTGAAGACTTTTTCTTCAAAGTGGATCTTGGAAATGTGCTCAGTAAAATAAATGTTCCCATTCCAGTTTCAAAAATATGTAGGTTACCACAAACGAAAAAGGAGGTAATGAAGTTTTTCAATCTTGATGAAGAAGCAAATGACCCTCCCATCAACATTAGTAGCCAAAATCTCATTCGGATATCAAATGGGATCCCTCCTTTCTACATTTCCTTGGTTATGAATGGTTTCTAGATAAACAATTGCGTGATTGATTTAGGAGCATCTACCACAATAATGCATATTGGCGTATTCCAAAAACTTGGGTTGGGAATCTCACGATCTAGCCTCCAAAATATCGCCCCAAAGACAAGATGTCTCGCTTGAAGGGTGTGAGTGTAGTCGTGAAGTCAAAATTTCAATTTTGTGTTTTTCCATGTTTCCCAATGCAAGTACTTTCTCTCTCCAATGTAGATTAGTGCCTTGTTCTCTTGGGTAATGGAGTCAAAAGAGGCTTGGAGAAGAACTAGAAGATGTTGAAGTAAATTGTTGATTAATTGGGTTGGTTGTCATTGATGTCAACCCTTGAAGAAAGTCTGGTAGCGAATTCCGATAGCACAAAGGTTTGGGTAATGGAACCAAGTTTGTTTGATGGATAATGGCATGAGTTTTGATATATTTTCAGGTAAGACTATTCTAAATGGATAGTACATGTCATGCCATTTCCGATGGTATGTGGAATGTCACATAACTTCACGGTTAGAGAGTTATGGCCATGTGAAGTTGGAGAACCCTCACGAGTCATCTAGAAGCCCCAAAAGGTCAAAATAGTCAAAGTGTTTGCAAAATAAATTATTTAAATAATAACGTTAATGGAGAACTCCCTAAAATAAGGAAAGTGGGATGCTACATGAAAGTATAAGTAAGAGGCAAGGCTCTCTCATTTAATCACACTTGAACCTATTGAATATCATTGAATATCTATTTTGTGAAAGGTTATTTAGGCAAGTATTATTGATAGAGAAAGTGTGGCAAGAAAAGTGCGGCAGAAAAAGTGCAGTAGGAAAAATGCGGCAGGAAAACTGCGACAGAAAAAGCATGGCAGAAAAATCACAATAGAAAAATTGCGGCAGAAAAAGTGTGGCAGAAAAAGTGCGGAAGAAAAATCACAGCAAAAAAATTGCGGCAAAAAAAGTGTGGCAGAAAAAGTGCGGTAGAAAAATCGCGGCAGCAACATGGTTGGGGTCTATTTATGAGAAATATGGCACATATTGTTTGAGGTATGTTTTGTGAGCTAGGGTTTAGCTCTTGAGATGGTATTGGTTGTTCAGTATTGCTGCATATATCAGATTTGTTGAGGGATACAGTTGGTATTTGGCATATGGGTATTGGTCTTTTGGTTGTGATGTGTTGTTGAAGTTGTTGGTTTAGCTTGAGGCTACACAACAGTGAGTTTGTGGCACATGGTTTGATGTAAGGGTTTATAGTATTTGGTTTATGGATAGAGTGATGAATTGTTAGATAACTTTTGATGGTTATATGGGTGTATGTATTTCGTATATGGTTGAGGTACATGCTGGGTACATGGTTGAGACAAGTATTTGATGAGTTGGCACATACATGAGGTGTATAGTTGATGAGTTGGCACATACATGAGGTGTATAGTTGATGAATTTGGTACATCTTGACAAGTCAAGGTTGATGCATGGTACATGTCGGTTCAAGTTATTGTTACATGTTTTTGGTGCAGGTTGATTGGTACAGGTTGACAGCGGCAGTGGTTGATTCAGTGAAAGTGGCAGGTTGTCTACATTTTGAATTTATATTTCAGGGTGGTTGGATGGGGCAAGGATAGGTGGTTGTAGCCACCTTCCGGTTGTAGCCGAAGAACTTAGGGGATTGTAGCCTCCTAGTTGTAGTCAGAGAATTGGGGAGTTGGAGCTTCCCTCAGGTTGTAGCCTGAAAAACTAGGGGGTTGGATCCTCCTTCCAATTGCAGCTGGAAAACAAAGAAAGTTGGTGCTTCCAAAGAATGTAATTCTTCAAGACCTATAAGAAAAATCATTATGTGGTTTTCTCCCACTTTGGGTTTCCACGTAAAAACACTGGTGTACTGTGTATGTGTATGATTTATCATTTGTTCATTGTTTATTTACTCTGCAATTATTGGATGATAATGCTACATTGATGTAACACTTGCATGATATGGTTAAAAAGGATTATATTCACCCCCCCCTCTCAATAATCCAACAATTGGTATCAAAGTCGGTTCTTTCAGGAAATAGTTTAACCACTGGAAGGAGATCATGTATTATTCTGAGAATGGAGTACCAATGTTTAATGGTCAGAATGGTTTTAAGTATGAGATGTGGAGAAGAATGATGGAAGTGTTTTTATAGGAATAGGGACATTATATTTGGCTATCATTTGTTACAAGATATGATAGTTCAAAGAGGGAAAAGACCGCAACCAAGAAGGAATTGAAGAAGAATAACAAAATAGCAATGGATTTCATCTTGGAAGGATTACCTAATCTGATAAGAGAAAAGGTTGGTAAATGTTCATCAACCAAATAAATTTGGGATAACCTACATGAAATATATTCTTCACCCATCGCAGATTCAGAAAATGCCAAAGAAGATGCAGTTATAGATCAAGAAGAATTATGTTCACCATGTCAAATAGATTCAGAAGATGAAGAGTACATAATCACCAGAGAATTGATTAGTGCTTTAGATGAACTAAGAGAAGAAAACAAGTCACTCAAGAAAGAATTGATGAAACAAAAGGAAAGTGTTCAGATTTTTGAAGAATCCCAACAGGTCATCGAGAGCTTAAGAACTTAGCTAGAAGAAGCTAGAAAGATCGAAGAAAATCTTGAATATCAAAAGCAGTATTTGGAAGCCAACATAGAATCACAGAAGGAAGAAGCAGAAATGAGAGATAAGATATCGACAGATCATCTTAAGGAAAGAACTAATGATCTAAACCAGCTTGAGGTAGAGTTTGGTCAAGAAGAGAAAGGAATTGAAGAAGAAATAATCACATTAAAAATTCAGCTTGAAGAAGTGAAAAGAACCAAAGAAGTCACGAAGTCTCAGATAATGAAGAAATAAGAAGAGGTTGAGAAGCTTAAATAAGAGGTTGTCACATTGAGAAGTAAAATCATCAAGCTCAACAAGAACGTTGAAGAGACAGAAACATCCACATTAGTTATAAAGAATGAAGAGAAGCACTCTAGGTTGCTAGAAAAGAAGAATGAAGAAAATATAAAGAGTTATGCAAAAGTACTCAAAGGAAGGAATCACGGTCAACTAGAATATAAGNTACAGGGATTATAAAAGAAATGTTCAAGCAATAAATGCCTATGTGGCCCCACGTAACATTGAATGTTACAAATGTCATAACTATGGATGCATAGCTAGTGATTGTAGAAGCATTATTGATACTTCCATGAAAGAGAACACTGAAATTAGATGTAAGAAAGTGTGGATAAGAAAACACGAAGAATAGGTGAACAAAGAGCAGGTCCCAGAGATCGCAAGATTGGAAATAAAATAAGATGAAGAAAATTCTATAGAGAAAAAGAAAGATGTCAGATACAGAAAGGTTTGGAAAATAACTGAAAGAAAATAAGGACATGTAAATAAGGAACAGGTTCATGAGATTGTACTTTTAGGAATTGTAGTGAAAGATGAATCCACAAACATAAATAAAGAAGTTACATCTCAGAGAGATGATGAATCTAGCAATGAAGATGATGATGAATCTACCAATGAAGATGATGATGAATACACATCAGAGCAAGAATTGTTATGAGCCATCTGGCTTAGAGACTCCCAGGTAATATGAATATTAGACATGGGGAGTCTATGCGATAGTTGTGATAGACCAAAGAACCGTCCTTTGAGCAACTTGCAGAGTTTGAGAAGACAGATCCAAAGCAGTCAGTTAGCATAAGTACAATTTCATGGATTAATCTAGACTTTGTGATAGTATAGATATAAATGGGTTAGCATTATGGACAATTGCGCAAGTAGAGTCTTGGACAGTATGGACGAGAGCATGGATTCATAGATTGGTTCAAAGAGTGGTTTAGAGACAAAGGAACATTATCATAATGGGTGATAATTACATAGGAAATGGATCGAACAATGATAATGGATTCCTAATTGACAGATATGTTTTGGACACATGCAGTGCATACAACAGTTCACATTCAAAACAAAGTAATGCTCAGAAACAACAATGACAAAACTCCCTGCGAGCTATGGAAAGGAAGACCAAAAAATGTGAATCACTTTACAGTATTTGGAAGCAAATGTTACATCAAAAGAGAAGATGGAAAATGGGAATGTTTGAGTCTCGTGTGGACAAAGGAGTACTTGTTGGTCACTCAAGTACAAGGAAAGCATACAAGTGTTACAATTTGAGGTTGAACAAAGTTGTGGAAAGCATTAATGTAACAATTAATGAAATAGGTGGACGTGAATTAAAGGAAGAAGAAAATGAATCAATGGAACAACTTTACAAAGAAGAAGTAGAAGGGGAATATGAAGAGGATAAAAAAGAAGTAGAAGAGAAAGTTCAACAAGTGCCTCCAAAAACACCTAGCAAACGAGTACAGAAAAATCATCCTTCAGATTAGATTATCAGAAACAAAGATGCATGAGTTGAGACTAGAAGAAGAATATGTTCACTAGAACAAGCACACCTAGCACTCTCATATACGATTGAACCAAATTTTTTTGAATAGGTAAACAAGGATAAATTTTGGAATAAGGCCATGGATGAAGAATTGGATCAAATAGAGAAGAATGACACTTGGGAATTGGTTCCAATACCAAAGAATAAGAATGTGATTGGCACAAAGTGGGTATTCAGAAATAAATTGAATGAAGATGGACATGTTATAAGGAACAAAGCTAGAATGGTATGTAAATGATACACACAAGTTGAAGGAATCGACTTTGAAGAGACCTTTTCTCCAGTTGCCAGAATAGAATCAATCTGATTGCTCCTAGCTTATGCATGCTCCAAGAATATTAAAGTGTATCAGATGGACGTGAAGTAAGATTTTCTGAACGAGGAACTTGAAGAAGAAGTATACATGGAACAACCAAAAGGATTTCAGTTTTTAGAGAACACAGATTATGTGTGTAAATTGAAGAAGGCCTTGTATGGTCTAAAACAAGATCCTAGAGCATTGTACTCTAGACTGGATAAATATCTACAACAGGAAGGGTTCAGAAAATGAAGTGCAACCAACAAACTCTACATCAAGGATGAATTTGAAATGTCATTACTTGGAGAACTATCCTTCTTTCTAGGTCTTCAGATACATCAAAGAAACTAAGGAGTTTTTATTTCTCAAACTAAGTATATAAGAGAAATGATAAAGAAGTTCGGATGGAATATTGCAAACCAGTTACCACTCCTATGCAAACTAGTTGCAAGTTGAAAAAATATGATATTCAAAGTCTACAGACTAGAGATAATATAGGTGAATGATTGGTAGCTTACTATATGTGACAACATCCAGATCAAATGTAATACATACAGTTGGACATGTGGCATGATTTCAAGCAGCACCAAAGGAATCACATGTATTAGTAGTGAAGAGGATTTTCAAATATCTCAAAGGAACATAAGAGTTTGGATTATGGTATCCAAAAAGAAAGGATCTATCACTTATTGCCTACATAGATGCAGATTGGGCAGGTTGCATTGATGACTGACGAAGCACCAGTGGAGCAACATTCTACTTGGGTGAGTGTTTAGTATCATGGTTAAGAAAGAAACAATCATAAGTATCCTTAGCTACAGCCGAGGTAGAGTATATTGCAACAACAACATGTTGTACACATGTTCTATAGATGAAAAAAACTCTCACAGATATACAGATTGAGTATGATGAGCCCATTCCAATTTATTGTGATAATACAAGTGCCATCAATATCTCAAAGAACCCGATGATGCACTCCAATACGAACCACATTCCAATAAAGTATCACTTTCTATGGGAATAGGTTATAGAGAAGAACGTCAGAGTTGAATATGTGGGCAGAAGTGGCAGACATCTTTACAAAAACGCTTCCATGAGAAGCCTTTGAGTATCTTTGCTAGAGACTCAGAGTAATTTATAATACAAAATGAATGCTTTTGAATTCTTATCTTATATGTCTTAGATTTACATGAGGAAACACCATAAAGAGGACAGTTTAGATTGACATATCAATTTTAGGAAGAGTTCAATCAGGGGGAGTATCCCCAAGGAAAGTTCAGTTAGGGGGAGCCTCCCCGGATGGAAAGATGTCTTTTCCATCGATGGCAAAGGGGGAAAGGTTTATCAGATTCATAACACATATGCATGGTTCACAGGGGGAGCATGAGTGATATGACTTCAGTATTGCATGACATGAATTTAGTATTGTATCAAAGTGTTGCCATCAATGCCAAAGGGGGATATTGTTGATTAATTGGGTTGGTTTTCATTGATGTCAACCCTTGAAGAAAGTCTGGTAGCGAATTTCGGTAGCACAAAGGTTTGGGTAATGGAACCAAATTTGTTTGATGGATAATGGTATCAATTTTGATATATTCTAGGTAAGACTATTCAAGATGGATAGTACATGTCATGCCATTTCTGGTGGTATGTGGAATGTTACATAAATCCTCACGGTTAGAGAGTTATGGCCATGAGTCATCTAGAAGCCCCAAAACATCAAAGTAGTCAAAGTGTTTGCAAAATAAATTATTTAAATAATAAAGTTAATGAAGAACTCCCTAAAATAAGGAAAGTGGGATGTTGCATGAAAGTATAAATAAAAGGCAAGGCTCTCTCATTTAGTCACACTTGAACCTATTGAATATCATTGAATAAATATGTTATGAAAGGTTATTTGAGCAAGTATTATTGATAGAGAAAACTGTTGCAGAAAAAGTGCGGTAGAAAAAGTGCAGCATAAAAATTGCGGCAGAAAAAGTGTGGCAGGAAAAGTGTGGCAGAAAAAATGCGAAAGAAAAATCATGGCAAAAAAAGCGCAGTATAAAAATCGCGGTAGAAAAATCGCAACAACAACATGGTTGGGTTCTATTTATGAGAGATATGGCACATCTTGTTTGAGGTATGTTTTGTGAGTTAAGGTTTAGCTCTTGAGATGGTATTGGATGTTCAGTATTGCCACATATATCAGATTTGTTGAGGGATACAATTGGTATTTTGTTGTTAGTATTTGTCATATGGGTATTGGTCTTTTGGTTGTGATGTGTTGCTAAAGTTGTTGGTTTAGCTTGAGGATACATAACAGTGAGATTGTGGCACATGGTTTGATATAAGGGTTTATGGTATTTAGTTTATGGATAGAGTGATGAATTGTTAGATAAATTTTGATGGTTATATTGGTGTATGTCTTTGGTATATGGTTGAGGTACATGTTGGGTACATGGATGAGACAAGTATTTGATGCGTTTGCACAGACATGAGGTGTATAGTTGATGAGTTGGCACATACATGAGGTGTATAGTTGATGAAGTTGGTACATCTTGATGATTCAAGGTTGATGCATGGTACATGTTGTTTTAGGTTATTGGTACAGGTTGTTTGGTGCAGGTTGTTACAGGTTATTGGTACAAGTTGACAGTGATAGGTTGGTAGTGGCAGTGGTTGATTTAGTGAAAATGACAGGTTGTCTACATTTGGCATTTATATTTCAGGGCGGTTGGATGGGGCAAGGATAGGTGGTTGTAGCTGGAGAATTTAGGGGGTTGTAGCCTCCTTTTGGTTGTAGTCAGAGAATTGGGGAGTTGGAGCTTCCCTCAGGTTGTAACATGAGAAACTATGGGGTTGGAGCCTCCTTCCAGTTGTAGCTAGAAAAAAAAGGAAGTTGGTTCTTCCAATGAATATAATTCTTCAAGACATATAAGAAAAATAATTATGTGGTTTTCTCCTGCTTTGGGTTTCCACGTAAGGACATTGGTGTGTTGTGTATGTATGATTTCTCATTTTTTCATTGTTTATTTACTCTACAATTATTGGATGATAATGCTACACTGATATAACACTTGCATTATATGGTTAAAAAGGATTATATTACTCTATTATTGATTCAGCCCCCCCCTCTCAGTAATCCAACATAAATATCCCTTGAAGGTTTTAGCTTTTCACTATCCTGTAGAGGGTTAGAAGCAAAATCATGTAGCTCACAAGAGGTATTCAAAAGAGTGGATATAACCTGCAAAAGGGTTGTTAGTTTTACCTAGTCCCCAATACAAGAAAATATCCAAGACAAAACTCTCAAGAGGTGTAGTTTATTAGCTAGCTCTTTAACATATTTCCTTTAGATCCAAAATTATTCAATGAACACTTAGAAGCAATATAAAGTAGATCTCACCAAAAACTTACTTGAAGTAGATAACATGAATATTCAAAAGAAATATCCACCATAAAATTATCTTTAGGCATCCATCAAAAAACCCTCCAAGCAAAACGAATCACATCAAGACACCAAGAGGAAAGCCATAGCGCACCATTGAAAAAAATAACATCATAGTATTGAGGAGCATCCACAAAAAGAGAGAGTCCTTCATCAAATCTCAAGTGTTGGATTTATGATCCTCCACGCACTTGGATTTGTCCACAAATCGACCAAATTTAGGGTTTTCCCTAAGAATATTCAAGTTTTGTCCACTTATTAATATCTTTTAGAGATTTCCAAAAAAAATAAAAATAAAATCCTTTTTAAAAATATTTAATCATCCCGGGGATTATCCACAATAAATATCCCAATTAAAAAAATCCTATAATAATTAATTTATTAATTTATCCCATTTTAAAAAAATGATTTGACTCTTTGACCATGTGATTTGGGTAAAGGGGATTTTTTTTTTGTAATAAATTTAAAATATGGAAAATAAATTTCCATAAAGCATCATTGACCCAAAAAAAAAGGCCTAATGATTTCTCCTTGAAGCATGCAATTATCCTCTTACCAAGGAAAAATTCCATTGATCCATTAAAATCCTCCATGAACCTAGGGATTATCCTCCCCAAGTCCCATAATCTAGGCAAATATTCATTTGGTGATGTGCAGTGAGCCTCAATTAAGTGCATCAAACCTCATTCTAGTGGAAAAATAAGTCCCAAGGCTAAATCGAACTTGATGATGTGCAAAATAATCCACCAAGAGATGACAAGTGGCATTAAATTCCTTCTAGAAGACTTCCAAGTGGCTTGTATATCATAAATATGCTTGAATAAATCATCACCAAACCTTATCAAGCCCAAAATATTCAACGATCTACAGGAACTGGTCAAACATGGGTGATGTCACCCTAGGGTATGCAACGATTTTCCTTAAAATTCATCTGATTGAGTTGAGAACTGGGTCAAGTCATTAAAAAATGGTGATGATGTAACCTGTGAAATATCTTGGGCATCTGTCAAATACAAATGTGTCAACCAACTGAGGGTTAGCTAGCCCTAGTGATTCCTGACAACAATTAGAATAATAATAACACCTTTAAGAAGTCCCGGAACATATGAATGGCATGACACTTGGCGAGAAATTGCAAGACAGATTAAAACACGTGTGTCTACATGGAAACAAGTCACGTCAACATGATACGATAATCAACATAATATAAAAGTAATCTAAGACAGACCATTAAGCCCCATATTTATATTTTGTCACAAGCTCAAGAAGGTTATACAACTTACTAAGACAAGGTATAAAGTATTATCAGAGACCCAGAGAGATCAAACTAACACCTAAGTATTAATAATCTTTCTCGAAGAATATCTCTTCACTGTCATGTAATGATTATGAGATGGTCATGGGGTTAGACTTCAAGGTTAGGTAACTAACATACAAGGGACTGTAGTATCTCATTCATGGGTTCCTTTGATGAGGGTAGACCACACACTTGGTTCCCGTTATATGTGAGGTGATAACTTCCAATCCCTTTATTTGTCTTTTACCACGTCTAGTCATGGGAGATAGCCCAGAGAATATGTAGCATTTTGGTGATATTCCTATGATTGATGACCTTTTGCTTTTCTTTCTTTGGATAATTCATTTTATTTTTCTTTTTGTCCTTTTGTGTTGAAAAACACATGCTTAAATGCTTCAAACACCCGAGAGACTATGTAACACCCTCACGATGTATCCACAAGTGCTACAGGATTGGGCGAGCCTTTGAGCAGGTAACCAAGGAAGGATTTTGCCAGTCTTCCTCTAAGCCTAAAAGCTCCTTCTTCGCATAGAATGAGGAATGATCCATTCTTGGGTCAGTTTATATTACCTAAATAAATGGATATGACATGGACTAACGAGATGGAAAGTGGTAAGTATGATCAGGAATGGTACGATGACAAATTCAAAACAAATCCCAGTAGTGATCCATTTCCCCCAAGAGTAACCCAATATCCCAAGTACCTAAGATAACAAGTCAAGTTATGACAAAGGAAGAAGTATAGCCAACGAGCTAATGACTATTAGTTAGAAGGGACTCTCCAGAAAAAGCTTAAATGCCTTAGATATTAAATTGATACTCACCATGATGACAGACTTACCAACTTGCAACATGCTTCTCAAGGATGTTTGACGGGCCTGTCCAAATTCCATGGGTGTCATACACTGATGATGCCACTTAGATATGCTCACACTTAGAAACATGATCTATAGTTCATATTTGCAAGTACATGCACATCTTCTGGCTTTCCATGTTTTTTGCCTGGGCGCTTACAAATGTTCTTTCTGAAATAGTTATTCACTGGTGGGGCATAAGAGGGATCACTATGATCTCATGGTTGAGTAGGGGACATAAATCAATGGCACTCAGTACAATAGAAACAAAGTATATAACAACCAATATTGTAAGACGTGAAGTAACGTGGCTTCAAAATTTCCTTGCATGACTTCATCTGAGACATGATATAGAAGGGAGTTGTGAGGCTCCAATACACATCCACAAATGAGTAGCACTGAGCATACATTCTCCCAGAGGGGTCATGTTTATTTTTCTGAGGAGGATGATACATTCACTCATAGTACTAGCCATGCTAACTTGGCTAGTGATGAATGGCCCAAGTGAAATATTAGAGACTCGAGGTGCTATCACATGCCTACTCTAGGTTGGAGCAATCTATACTAACTAGAAGAGCATGTGAGGAGAAGTATACATCAACTGGGTGCATGTCAGAGATGATTACATCAACAAAGGAACATTGACAAATGTAAGAGGGAGTTGGCCTCAGAGTTCGAAATCAAGAATCTTGGAGTGATGCAAAATGTTTCCCTAGCTGAGAAGGAGTGTTGAAGTTAGAAGCACTGGGAAAACATTCTCCAGAGTGGTCATGTTGATTTGACTGAGGATAATGCCCTAGGCACAATCTTAGAAACTCGAGGTGCTTCCCCAAGATTCAATATTGGGTATAAATTCTCCCAGAGTGGCCATGCTGACTTGGCTGAGGAGGATGATACATTCACTCACAGTATGAACCATGTTGACTTGGCTAGTGATGCATGGCTCAGACGTAGTCTTCAAAGGATAGAATACTCGAGGTGCTTGAGGTGAAAAATGTATCCCTCGTTGATAGGGAGTGTCGATGTTTGTACAACATCAGGAGGACATTCTCCCAGATTAATAATTAATAATATAGTTATTAATTATTAATAATATTAATAATATATAATAATAATCATAATAGTAAATAGTTATTGTAATTATTAGAGACACATCCTTTAATGGATGGTCACCATATGTGCCTTTAGGTTCTCTATATATTTGGCACATTCATCATGTTAGTACCGAATCAATCACATAATCTCATATACAATATTACCTCATATGAAAATTCAACATTTATTTCATTGGCGAGAAGGCTCCATTCCGAAGAACCAACATTGAGAAGTATGCATTAGTTTTAAACTAATTGTCGAAACGTTAGTTTATAATCAAGGAAACTCCAAAAACAATGCAATTGTTTACTTAGTTCTAAATTCTACTTTTTTTGTGACAAATCCTTGGTCTTGTTGGATTGCAGAACTATCAAAGAAATTGTGAAAACTTGTGGTGGCAAGGAAGAAGTGGGAGAGATGGCTAGCTTCATGATCAAGATATTTGTTTTCTTGTGGTATGCATTTCTAGTTTAGTAATAGTTTGAGGAGTTATTAATTAGGCCTACAAAGATGCTCTGTTGTTTTTCTTCATCACTTTTAATAATTCCCATTTTACAAAATGAATTTTTATGGATTTCCAATGAATTTTTCATGAAGGTTTAGGCATTTATTCTAGGATCTATATGCAACCACATTTGAAAATGTTGTCTCAATAGAAAGTGGTGTGGGAAAAATACTAAAAGGCTCAAGTTTATTGAGATCATTCCCCCATTTCTCTTTGACCTTCTCAATAACTATGTGTGAGAATCTTCGACAAAGAAGAGATGCAAATTGACCACTTGAGCATGAGTTTTTTCACCCTTCTTACAAAGCGTTAAAGAGGAAAAGATTCAAGGAATTTTTTTGTAATCCGTATTTATCTTAAAGTGTAGAAACCATGGTGAAACTTACTAATTCTTAAAATGCCAACTATAATTTTGTTTTCAATAATTTTGTAAAAATATTGAAATTTCTAAGAATTTAATACAGTTTCTAAAAAAAATTGTCAATTTTTTTAGTAAAATATTTATAGCCTTTAGAATTTGGGCGAATCATTTTTGGAAAAATATGGAAATTGATTAAGCATTTAAAAAAGAAGGAAAATTAGCTAAATGGTGAAATTTATCTCCCAATTTTTTTCTTAACAAGATCTTCTAGTAGGGAATCTATTTTAACTAAGTTATTTGTCCAAGCATCTAACCATACTAGTTGGCGAAGATGATAAAGCCTAAATGTTCTTTTAAGTGCCAATATTTATAAATATGATAATTCCAAAGGGTATCCCTATAAAAGAAGGTATTTTTTAGGGATTTTGTTTTACCCTTTGCTATGGTTTTGAAAATGTAGATTGTATTGCAAATTTGTTTGAATGCCTTCATCATTTTTTTACTTGCATCATACTTTTTTTTATTTCTACCAGTTTTTCCACCAGGGGTAGAAATTATCTTTTGTATTTACAAGTCCAAAATATTAATGGATAATAATGGTGTGGATTGGAAAATTGTTTTCATCTTATTCAATATATTAATTAAGTTGAAATTTAATTTTGCATTATATTTTCATCTACTAATTTTGCATGATATTTAATAAATCATCCAAGTAGAGGTGGAGATGGTTTTCAACATGCATCAAAGCAAGTTTGTAATCACAAGGTTACATTGAATGAAAAAATTGCATTAGTGTCTTGAATGATATGTTCTAAATTTATATACGTGTTATATATTGTGATCTCCATAGTTAAAACATTTCAACAAATTTACGTTAATTTGTAGTTTTACATATTTTGTTAAGTTAACACCCATGATATTGTAGCAATGACATTTAGGCCTTTATCATGGAAAATTATGATATTGTGGCAATGCCATTTAGTGAAAGATTCACTAAGACTTTACAAATTTTTATAATTTTGTGAAAGATTCACTAAGAATTTACAAGATTTTATAATTCAATGAAATATTTGCCAAAAAATTATACATACATATTACAATATTGATAAGATAACCTTCAAATCTTTCTATGTATAACGGGGTTTCAACCATTTATTATACTTATATACTTAGGGATGGTTCTTAAATATTTCCTTATCTGAAAGTAAAAATAATGGTTCCAATCACCACATTCAATAGTAGGAATAACACAATGAGAGTGAACCAACTTAGCACAACACCCAACATTTGAGGAAAATATTTCATAACTATCCCCAACATTATATCTACTCTACAATATACAAACTACAAGCAAAAGAAAACCTTTCTTGACTTGGCTTCTAGATCCCACATATCCCTCATGATCAACAAAAAATGAAACAAAACAAAAATTGTATAACTCACTCTAATCCTTACATTTTTGCTATTTTTTTCTCTCCTTCTACTACTACATTATTTGCCACTTTCATTTATTCTTCGTAGTTTTCATACTTAGCTATCTCCTTGACCGTATCTCTGGATAAAATAAAGGTGGTAGCTTAGTCTGTATAACAATGATGTGTTTCTTCCGAGGCCCCTATTTTTAGTTTGAATCTTCCCTTCGCATTTTCCACGAATCTTCTCCCCTTAGTTTATTTTTTTTTCTCCTCACCACCCCCCATCAAAATTACCATATGATTCTTTACATTAGGTTCTATCATTCCTTTCAGAGTGACTTTATGATTCTTCACATTAGGTTCTGTAGATCGCACTCTTGCCAATGATTAGTTGGAACTCCTTGGAAGAATGATTGGAATTGTGTGCAAATATGACAAACATTTCATAATATGCTAATACAATGCTATATGTTTGTGACCTCATCAATATGCTAATACAATGCTATATGTCTATGAATACAATGTTATTTCAATGTTTAATGACAAAAAATATGCACGATCAATCCAAGTGATGCATGTGTGATGAAAAAATACTACAAACACGATGCAATCATGACACAAAACAAAATAACATATTTTCTCATCATTTTGATCATGATAATATGATACAAAGATGATGCAAACTCAATGTAAAAATAAGGGTGTGAGAAGCTAACATGTGCCAACTAAAAATGTTAATAGAAAGTCTGAGGGCCGTAGCAATGGAAATCAATGATGCTACAACCCCATGTTGTAGTAGTGTTAGCCTCGCTAGATCTTTTCTTATTGATCGAGATGTTTAGGTGACTCCTTGACTATGCCTGTGATTTAATAATATAACTTATTTAGTTGGGAAGCAATAAATTTACTGATGTAATCTAATCCCTCTATAGTTCCTACTTCAACACAACCATTCTCATACAATTTTGTCAATTTGTACGGTCCAAGCCATCCATAAGTGAGAGTATCAATCTTGTCCTTTTTCCTACTATCATATAGGAGTACCACATTCCTTTTCACTAAAATTGTGCTTCTTGAGCCTACTATCATGGTATCACTTTATGCTTTCATGACCACTTCCTATTGGAAATTTTCCCATTGCTAGTTTTCATATGGTTTCTCCAATGCTTCTAGCTAATT
>JASDQU010012991.1:57933-76541 GCA_032191745.1 Picea mariana | reverse complement strand
TATTATATTTGGTAGTGATGATGACAAGTTAAGCCAGAAATTTGCAAAGGATATGCAAAATGAATTCGAAATGTCATTACTTGGAGAACTATCTTTCTTTGTGGAACTTCAGATACGTCAAATCCACCAAGGAATTTTTATTTCTCAAACCAAGTATATCAGAGAAATGCTAAAGAGGTTCGGAATGGAAGATTGCAAACCATTTATCACCCCCATGCAAACCAGTTGCAAGTTAAGAAAAGATGATGATTCGAAGTCTATAGATCAGAGGAAATACAGGTCAATGATTGGTAGCCTACTATATGTGACAGCATCTAGACCATATGTAATGCAGGTAGTTGGACATGTGGCACAATTTCAAGCAGCACCAAAGGAATCACATGTATTAGCAGTGGAGAGGATTTTCATATATCTCAAAGGAACATAAGAGTTTGGATTATGGTATCCAAAAGGAAAGGATCTATCACTTATTTCCTACACAGATGCAGATTGGGCAGGTTGTATTAATGACCGACGAAGCACCAGTAGAGCAATGTTCTACTTAGGTGAGTGTTTAGTATCATGGCTAAGAAAGAAACAATCATCAATATCTTTATCTACAGCCGAGACAGAGTATATTGCAGCAACAGCATGTTGTACACAGGTTCTTTGGATGAAACAAACTCTGACAGATATACAGGTTGAGTATGATGAGCCCATTCCAATCTATTGTGATAATATAAGTGCCATCAGTATCTCAAAGAACCAGGTGATTCACTCCAAGATAAATAACATTCCAATCAAGTATCACTTTCTACGGGAACAGGTTTCATAAAAGAACATTAGAGTTGAGTATGTGGCCACAAAATAATAAGTAGCAGACATCTTTACAAAACCACTTCCACGAGAATCCTTTGAGTGTCTTCGTCAGAGACTCGAAGTTATTTCTACTCCAAAATGAATGCTTTTGAATGATTATCTTATATGTCTTAGATGTACACGAGGAAGCACCATAAAGAGGACAGTTCAGTCAGGGGAGAAACCCCGGATGGAAAGATACATTTTCCATTGATGACAAAGGGGGAGAGATTTATCAGATGTAGAGGACAGAGGCATAGTTCTAGGGGGAGCAATGGTCACAGAGATGCAGAGAAGAGAGGCATGGTTCCAGGGGGAGCATGAGTGATATGATTTCAGTATTGCATCAGAGTGTTGCCATCAATGCCAAAGGAGGATATTTTTTATTAAGGTTGGTTGTCATTGATGTCAACCCTTTAAGAAAGCCCGGTAGCACAAAGGTTTGGGTAACGGACCCAAGTTTTTTTTATGTAAAGATGATTCATTATTGTCTTGTCATGGTTGATAAGTACAAATGGATGAACTCCAAAGTGGTCCCCTTATGGTGAAATCCCTCATGGGACGACGCTTTTTGGATTGAGTTATCCTAGAAGTATGGTTATAGAACCCATGCTCAATTGTGGAATAATGAGATGAAGTTCAATGAATTTTTTAGTGAAACTATACTAGATGGATAGTGTTTGTCGTGTCGTTTCCGGTGGTATGTCGAACATCACATAACTCCTCACAGTTAGAGAGTTATGGCTATATGAAGTTGAAGAACCCTCATGAGTCATATAGAAGCCCCCAAAAGTTAAGTGTTTGAAAAAGAAATTATTTAAATAATAAAGTAAATGGAGAACTCCCTAAAATAAGAAAAGTGTAATGTTACATGAAAGTATAAATAAGAGGCAAATCTCTCTCATTTAATCACACTTGAATATCATTGAATAACTATTTTTGTGAAAGGTTGTTTGGGCAGGTATAATTGATAGAGAAAATTTGCGGCAGAAATAGTACGACAGAAAAAATCGCGACAGAAAAAGTGTGGCAGAAAAAGTGCGGCAGAAAAATCACGGCAGAAAAATCGCAGCACAAAAAGTGCGGCACAAAAACTACAGCAGAAAAATCACGGTAGAAAAGGTGTCGCAGAAAAATCGCGAAAGAAAACATGCAGCATAAAAATCGCGGCAGCAACATGGTTGGGATCTATTTATGAGAGATATGGCACATCTTGTTTGAGGCATATTTTGTGAGCTAGGATTTAGCTCTTGAGATGGTATTGGATGTTTAGTATTGTTGCATATATCAGATTTATTGAGGGATACAGTTGATATTTTGTTGTTGGTATTTGGCATATGGGTATTGGTCTTTTGGTTGTGATGTGTTGCTAAAGTTGTTGGTTTAGCTTGAGGATACATAACAGTGAGATTGTGGCACATGGTTTGATGTAAGGGTTTATGGTATTTGGTTTATGGATAGAGTGATGAATTGTTAGATAAATTTTGATGGTTATATTGGTGTATGTCTTTGGTATATGGTTGAGATACATGTTGGGTACATGGTTGAGACAAGTAGGTGATGATTTGGCACATACATGAGGTGTATAGTTGATGAGTTGTCACATACATGAGGTGTGTAGTTGATGATGTTGGTACATATTGATGAGTCAATGTTGATACATGGTTGATGCATTGTACATGTTGGTTCAGGTTATTGGTACAGGTTGTTTGGTGCAGGTTGTTACAGGTTATTGGTACAGGTTGACAGTGGAAGTGGTTGATTCGGTGACAATGACAGGTTGTCTACATTTGGAATTTATATTTTAGGGTGGTTGGACGGGGCAAGGATAGGTGGTTTTAGCCACCTTCCGGTTGTAGTCAGAGAACTTAGGGGGTTGTAGCCATCTTCCGGTTGTAGCCAGAGAATTAGGGAGTTGGAGCTTCCCTCNTTGGTTCTTCCAATGAATGTAATTCTTCAAGACATATAAGAAAAAGCATTATGTGGTTTTCTTCCGCTTTGGGTTTCCACATAAAAACATTGGTGTACTGTGTATGTGTATGATTGTTCATTTGTTCATTGTTTATTTACTCTGCAATTATTGGATGATAATGCTACACTGATATAACACTTGCATTTTATAGTTAAAAATGATTAAATTTCTCTATTACCGATTCACCCCCCTCTCAGTAATTCAACAATATCCATATTTCAGACCCCCAACCCCTATGTTAGCGGTCGACCATTTGGGCGGGCCGAAATACAATCGTGGTCATCGATCCATATTGATCCTCCATCGTCTAACCAAAGGGACAAGCAAGTGTGTGTGCTAGGGAAAATGGTTGTGGGATGGAGCCTGCCCATCCCCACAACTAGTAAAAGTGTACCATGTGACAACACGTCTTGTGGGGCTCCAAAGGTAAGGAAATGTGCATCGTGTGGATATGGGAGAAGGAGAAGGAAGTAAGAGAAGGGTTGAAGGTTGACGAGGAAAGGCCAGGTGATCCAGGAGGTTGACTTGGCATCATCTCAGGGTGCCAGGTGGATCTAGTACATGATATCAATAGCTCAATCAATAGAAAACATCTAAATTTCTCTTAAAATTATAGTGATTTCCAGGTCATCTTTTTGCAGGCCATTTTTTAAGGACTGGACAACGTTTTTAGACAAACAAAAACCACAAGAATAGAGTGTACGAAAGTGTACCTTTGTAATAATTTGTCTCTACAGCTTAAATGAAAGAGCTCTAGGAGATATTTCCAACGAGATAATATGTTCATAAAATGGAACTTATAAGAGGAACCTACAGGATAAACAATGCAAGGTAAAAATTAGACACCAGTTTACTTCTAGAGTCCATAACTTCCTGCTCAAAAACTAGTTTGGGGCATAGGAGCAGTTTATGGAAAGATCTAGAGCCATATATGATAGACATCAAGCCAGATTGGATGTCTAGGTACCTAGAAGTGCACAGGAAGAGAGGGAAGATTCATGTAGCAATTAGTACTAAAAGAGGAAAATAGCCAAAACTTCAGCATGTTGTAACTAGGAGCCCGGAGCTTGGATGAAAGTGAAAATTGGACAGATTGTTCAAAATGTGATCATGAATAAACCCAATTGAGATTCTGTTAAATTTCCAAAGGAGCAGGTGTAAGGATGCATGAACATAGCTAAAATTACACCTGGTCGAAAAGTGTACAAAAGGAGTAAATAGGTAATGATCAAATGACTATGAATTTATGCTCAATGCTCAGAATTGAGAAAGAAAGTAGTCATTGGAAAGTTCTTGGATAGAGGAATATATATAGTCATCTAGAAATGTGAATTGATTAGTATAATTTACAATCAAACAAAAAGAATATTTATGGTGCACTTAAAGGCAGAATGGTGCATAATTTAATAGATTTGTTAAATTATTGTGGTCTAACAAATCCTATTGCATGCACATTTTGTAGAGTTAAGGGTGTATAATTGTGGTGAAACCTGCACAAAGAATACAGCTAACAACAATTCCTACAAAGCTTTCAAATTGAGAGAATGAGAGAAAAGAATCAATAGAATTGTATTCACTATATTCCACACTCAAAGAGTGAATAATTTACAATAGATATAGTCTATATGAGTAAGTAATGCGCCATAGTAGTGATCTAGAGAGATCTACACACTCACTGACATAAACTGAAGTAATATTTCACCTAGTCCTAGTTAATTGATCCATGCAATCATCGGTTAATTGAGTCACATGTGTGGAAGTAAGAGAAACACATGCAATTGATGGTCATAAAACTGAGGTTTCCATGCATGAGTGACTTCCACTCGTCTAATTGAGTGTAGCTAAGTGTAATTGACTTTGAACTGAAGAGGAGCACCCTATTTTTTAGGGGAATATTATCTAGAGAGAATATTCTCATCTAAGGAAGTTTTCTCAACATTGGACTATCAACCTTAGGAAAAGAATTGCCTAGGTGAGTGTGTAATATCTCCAACACCCCCCTAGACACTACTAGGGTGAACATAATGAATGGATCTCGGAAACCAAGGTCATGTTAGGTACCCATTGTACAATGAGTCTAAGAATGAAACACTGAAAAAATGGAGGAAAGAGGGAAAACCTCATGGGAAAAAGCCCCCCTCAAAGTTCAATGCATCAAAAAATGAGAAGGAACAAAAGCAGTTGCTAAGCAACTATGTCCTTCACTCCAATGAGACCTTGAAAATGTGAAAGTTTAAGCTCGATGAAGATTTTTTTTAAGAGGTAGATGTTTGTATGGATCTGATGAAGTAGATGCACCAATGAAATGTATGCATATATCCACTTTCTCTTATTGTAAATAATAATATCCAAATCCCATACCATGTGATGTTTGGATGAAACTTTGTAAATCGTGCGGTCATTTCTGGAAAAATGCTGAAAATTTACTAATTTTAAAATGCTCATAACTTCACTTCCTGAACTCTATTTCAGACGATTGTTTTTTGAAATTGGACATTTTTCTAAGAGAAATTCAAATATCCAATTTTTTTCAACAAATTCTGCTCAAAAAGTCTCATAAGTGAATATGAAGTGCGAGGCCTCATTTTTGGCTTGTGAGATGCATGCATGGCACATGCGTGTGGCTCCTAAGATGCATGCATGGCACATGCAAAAGTGTATGCATGTGACTCTTGAGATGCATACATAATATCTTTCGCATGTGAGTCAGAAAGCATATCTGAAATGGAGTAGATATCATCTCCAATGAATGGAACAAAAAAATGTGCAGATATTTGTGTAGAAGGCTCTTCAAAATGAGAGGGTTGATCTTCTGATAGCTTTTCTTCTCGCTCTATATTTTCAATATCCTGCATGAAATCTTCAAAATATTATTTATTCCCGAATAGAACCTCCAATCTGGTCCATAGTTCATTCGAAGTTGAGAGTGATTCTTCCTCTACATGATATTGTAGTTCAGGAGAAATAGACAGGCAAATAAATACAAGAGCCATGTCTTGTGTGCTGCGAAAATCATTTTTCTCATCAACAGAATCAAGCTCTACTTGTGTTTCCATGGTTATTAGGTACAAGCCTCTACATCTGAGCTAATGCAGAATTTTTAGCTTCCACTCGAAGTAGTTATGAGGCGTGAGAAGTATTGTTGGTGAATAATCCATCTTTTTTTACTGCATCTCCCTTCTAGACCTGCAAATAAGATACCTATGTGTCTTACTCCTAGCAACCTATGGGCCATGATACCGTGTATAATTGTGGTGAAACCTGCATGGAGAATCTAGCTAACAACAATTTCTACAAAACTCGCAAATTGAGAGAAGGAGAGAAGAGATGAGAGAAAAGAATTAATAGAATTGTATTCATTGTATTCCACACTCAAAGAGTGAATAAATCACAATAGATACAGTCTACATGAGTAACTAATGCAAAATAGTAGTGATCTAGAGAGATATAAACACTCACTGACAGAAGCCGAAGTAATCTGCCACCTAGTCCTAGTTAATTGATGCATGCAATCATCAATTAATTGATTCACACGTGTGAAAGTGAGAGAAACACATGCAACTGTTGTGATAAAAGCAAGGTTGTCATGCATGAGTGGCTTCCACTAGTTTAACTGAGTGTAATTAAGTGTAATTGACTCTGAACTGAAGAGGAGCGCACTATTTTGTAGGGGAACATTCTCTAGAGAGGACATTCTCATATAAGGAAACGTTCTCAACATTGGACTAACAAACTTAGGAAAATAATTACCTAGGTGAGTGTGTAATATCTCCAACAAAGAGCACCAATAGAACAATTCAGAATCATCATAGAGAGACCAGAGACATGGAATATGCACAGAGAAATTATATCCATGGAGATGAAGTCAAGGGGTTGTATGTCAACATGGGTAATGTTAGGATAGAATCAAATGGGCATGGAGAAGGAAAAGAGGAAATCATGAATTTGGTAGAGACAATAAAAAATATACAAACAGATGTTTTGAGCTATAATGTTGATAATGAGAAGCTTATGAGAGCCCAAGAGCATCAAAATGGAATCAAAATCAGGTTGTTGCAGAGCTTGGACAAAACAAAGAAGGTGGATAAGGAGATAGAAACAAGTCAATGAGTCATGGATAGCATGCCAAAAGGGGAGAATTTAGAATTGTTGGTATACATCATCACCACTCACCAAGACACTCAAATAAGAGAGAAAAAAGCAGTCCTAGTTTATCTTCGATCAAAAAGCAAAACAGAATATCTAGAGTGGATGAATTACAAGGGGAGTTCAAGAAGATAAAACCTTCAACCTTTGATGGTGAACACAAGAAATATGAGGATGCAAAGACTTGGTTGTTGGGGATGAGGAAGTATTTTCAGTTACACAATTATTCCTCACACTCAAAAGGGAGAATTTCAATTTACCAGATGAAGGGAAAAACATCAATGTGGTGGGACTAGCTCATACAAGTACAACACATTAATGAGAAGAAGATCACTTGGAGGCAATTCAAAAATTATTTTCAAAAGAAATAATTTTCCAAGAGTTATTGTGATAGAAATATGAAGGAGTTCTTTGAACTCAAGCTTGGGAGTATGACCATGGATGAGTATGAACATAGATATTTAGAGTTGTTGAGTTATGTTAACTTCATCAAGGATGAGCAGGTCAAGATTCAAATATTCATGAGTGGACTACCTTCATTATTCAGTGATAAAATACAATATGATGATTCCAAGACATTGGAGGAAGCAATAAGGAGAGTCAAGTGCCACTTTGATCAACATAGAGGAAGACCAAATTTTCAAAAAGCTTGGGAAGACAAGAAGAAAGGTAAGATCGAGCAGAGGAATAAAAGTTACAAGACATCATTCTTCAAGAATAATTATTAGGGGTAGCCAACTCAAAATGAACCCAGAATGACAAAAGCATTGTGAAAAAGGCCAAGGCAACAACCTATTAAATGTTGGGGTTGTGAGGGAGATCACATGTACAGATGTTACCCTCATAGAGGTGAAATAGTGAAGATTGTTTGTAATGTACAGAAGGATGATATAGTTGACTACATGGGAAAATGCATGCAAAGGATCTATGTAGCCTTGAAAAAGAACCAAGTTGAATTTCAACCTCGTATGATTAAAGAAGAAGGTAAGATCAATGATCAACCTATAACATTTTCACTGATTCAAGAGCTAGTCATAGTTATATAGATCCTAAGTTAGTGGAAAGATTTCATTTTCCAAGAAGCAAACTTGAGAAATCTTGGTCGGTTCAACTAGCCACAAGAGATAAAAGAAGATCTGATGAGTTGGCTAAGGAATGTTCATTGAACATTAATGGACTTATCACAAAGGCAGATTTGAATATCATACCTTTGGGTTCATATGATTGCCTAATTGGTATGAATTGGTTGGACAAGCATCATGTTGTCCTAGTTTGCTAAAATAAAGAATTTACTTGTTTGGATGAAGAAGGGAACTTGATAATAGTTCAAGGTATTCCAAGGGTGGTAACTGTCAAAGAAATTTCAGCCTGGCAGCGGAAAAGAAGCTTCAGGAAAGGGTGTGAAATATTTGTAGTGCATATGGAAGAGACTATGCATTGAATACTATGCAGTCCTAAAAGAATTTTAGGATGTTTTTAGAGAAATATTGGGGTTTCCACCAAAGAAATATATTGATTTATCTATTAATTTGATACGTGGAGCAACCCCGATGTCCAAAACTCGTTATACGATGAGTACACTAGAGTTGAAGAAATTGTAAATTAAACTTTAAAAGATTTTGAAGAAGGGGTATATACACCCAAGTGTGTCACCTTGGGGTGCCCCAATGTTATTTGTGAAAAAAAAGGATGGTACCTTGAGGATATGCATTGATTTCAGGCAGCTAAATAAGGTGACTGTGAAGAACAAGTATCATTTTCCAAGGATAGATTATCTTTTTGATCAGCTGAAAGATGCAAAGATATTATCCAATATTGACCTAAGGTCAAGCTATCATCAAGTGAGAATTAAATAAGAATATATCAGCAAGACGACATTCAAAATAAGGTGTGGTCATTATGAATTTACAGTGGTGCCATTCAAGTGGTCAAATGCACTAGTTGTCTTCATGTTTTTAATAAATGGTATTTTCATAAATTACTTGGACAAGTTTCTCGTTGTCTTCTTGGATGACATACTTATCTACTCCAAGTATAAATAATATCATAATAGGCACTTGAGAATCGTGCTACAAGTATTGAGAGAGCATCAATTGTATGCAAAGATGAACAAGTGCTCATTTTACCAGAGGCAAATACATTGTTTGGGCCATATAATTTTAGAAGAAGGGATGGTAGTGGATCTTGAGAATATAAAACCCATTGAGGGATGGCTAGTACCAAGGAATGTATCAAAGGTGAGATCATTCATAGGACTTGTAGGTTACTATAGAATATTTATTGAATGTTTCTCAAATATTACACACCCAATCACTTCTTTGCAAAAGAAGGGTGTGAGATTTGAATGGACCTCTAATTGTGAAAACAGTTTTCAACACTTGAAGAACTTATTGACAAGTGCACCAATATTAAGAATTTGCTATCCTAATGAAGAATTCATTGTGTGCACTGATGCATGCAAGGAAGGGTCTGGTGGAGACCTTTCCCAAAATGGGCATGTGATTTTCTATGAATCAAGGAAGCTGAAGGAACATCAAAGACACTAAACCACTCATGATTTAAAATTGGCGGTCATAGTTCATACCTTAAATGTTAGGTAGCTAGAGAGGTAGTGGGGGGAGCAGAGGGCCCATAGTGATAATAGTGGAGGCCATTCAATGTATGGTGGTCTAGGTCCACTATATTATTAAATAAGGCCCACTATGGTAGTTAGTTATAATAAATGGATAGTTATATATAATAAATGTAATAGGACTTCTTAGAAGGTTATATTTCTAGAAGATTACTCCTCTAGAATTTTCTTAGGTGATGGTAGCACTATATAAAGGGGTTCAAGCAATGTAATGAGATATGAAGAGAAGTATTGTATTTGGAGCTGAAGCTCATTAGGAGGTTGCCCCCTCGAAGAGGCAAATGAACAAGAGAGGATCTCTTCCATAATAGGATCCATTGTATGGTGTTGCCCTACCCTAAGGGTTTGATAGTAATAAAAGAGATTTTGAATATTGTTATTCTATATCTATTGTGGTGCTTTTGTATTCAGTTCTTTGGAACATAACAAGTGGTATCAGAGCACTTTCCTTGGCCAAAGAAGGGAAGAAATTTTTTCTCTTTTCTGTAGAATTTTTCTAGGGAAGAAAAAGAGGGCGGCGCACTTCAGGTTCAGATCTGAAACTTTATGAGTTGAATTTGGAAAAATAAATTGGGTATTTGAATTCCTCTCTGAAAAATACCCAATTTCAAAAAACAAATCAGCTGAAACGGAGTCTGGGAAGTTATGAACATTTTAAATTCAACAGTTTTTCAGTGTTTTTCCAGAAAAAGCCACGATTTTCTGCAGTAATTTATTGTTCTATTTTTTGGGTTTTTTCGTGATGGCGGTGGGACTGCACAGTTCATAAATTTTAATTGGGAGCTCATAAGGCTATTTCCTCTCAAACCCTCAAAGAAATTCTACAAATTACTAAAGCATTTAAATCTCAATTGTATGACACATTGTGTGGCATATTGCATGACACATTGCATGACCTTGCAAATGGTCTCAATGATAGTTTTCATAGTATTCAAGATTCATTGGATAGCATGTAGGAGATATTTTTTATGGTAGACATCAGGGATGAATATACTCAAGAAATATATTTTTGGTATGAATTTGAGGCCGATTGTAATGATTGGTATATGGATAGTTGTCATTTCTGGGATGACAACCACTTCCATCTTTTATTTGATGACTCTACTCCACCTTTTGTAGAGCACATCAATGTGACACATCAGGAGCTAGTTATGATTACCAGTGTCCAACATGCATATTCTACAATGGTATTGTTCCTTTCAGATTCATCTTTGACCCTTTCCCACTATGTGGATGGATATTCTTATTTGGATCCACATGATAGGTTTCAATATTGGGAGCATCATTTTCAATTGGTTATTGGGTGTCGATATCTTCTGTGTGGAGTTCACATGAGAAATTGGACATGGGACCTTGGTTTATAATGTCGGTTGGACTACTTCAGCAAGGTGGCTTCCATTTCTCAATGGGACCCTAGTTCTCTAGTCTACTTCAGCACTATGGTCCACACTTATCCATAGGACCCTGGTATATTGTTGTACATCAAGCGTTGAGGACAACGCTTTCATAAGGGGGATGGAATGTTAGGTAGCTAGAGAGGTAGTGCGGGGGCCCAGAGGGCCCATAGTGATAATAGTGGAGGTCATTCAATGTAAGGTGGACTAGGTCCAGTATATTATTAAATAAGGCCCATTATGGTAATTAGATATAATAAATGGGTAGTTAATATAATAAATGTAATAGGACTTCTTAGAAGGTTCTAATTCTAAAAGATTCCTCCTCTAGAATGTTATTAGGTGATGGTAGCACTATATAAAGGAGTTCAAGCAATGTAATGAGATATGAAGAGAAGTATTGTATTTGGAGTTGAAGCTCATTAGGAGGTTGCCCCCTCGAAGAGGCAAGTGAACAGGAGAGGATCCCTTCCATAATAGGATCCATTGTATGGTGTTTCCCTACCCTAAGGGTTTGATAGTAATAAAAGAGATTTTGCATATTGTTCTTCTATATCTATTGTGCTGCTTTTGTATTCATTTCTTTGGAACATAACATTGAATATGTGGAGGAATTATCTCATGGGAAAAATATTAGAGGTGAGGACAGACCATAGTGGTCTGAAATATTTATTTAGACAACCAACATTGAATACCAGACAAACTACATGCCTAGAATTCCTCAGTGAGTATGAATTTGATATAAACCATATTAAAGGAAAGGAGAACAAGGTCGTTGATGCACTCAGTAGGAGGGTGCATGAGGTGCATGCTACAGCCAATAGCATGTACAAATCAGATTTGAAAGACAGAATTTTGGAAGCTGCAAAATCAAATCAACATTATATGGAGACAAAAGAAAAATTACAGCAAGGTAATTTTCCACGGAAAATTCAAGATTATGAGTTGAGAGAGGATGGAATCCTCATGTAAAGTATATGTGCCTAGATATCATGAGAAGAAAAATATGGTGCTGAGAGAAATGCATAATGTGCCTTATGTTAGGCACCCAAGTTACCAGAAAATATTTGCAGCTATAAAGAGACAATATTTTTGGCCAGGTATGAAGAAAGAGGTGGTTGATTATATAGCCAGATGCTTAGGATGTCAATTCAAGGTCAAGGTTGAGCATATCCATCTAGCTATATTGTTATAGGAATTTCTGATTCTTGAGTGGAAATGGGAAGTTGTGACAATTGATTTAATCACCAAGCTACCCAGATCAGTGAAGCGGCATGATTCCATCATGGTGGTGGTGGATAAGCTAACTAAAGTTGCTCATTTTATTCTAAGGAAGCTAACTCACAAGGCAACCAACATTGTAGATATTTATATAAGGAAAATTTCCAGGCTACATGGTGTGCCTAAGGCAATTGTGCCTACATGGGTGTAATTCAAAGATTATCTAGTTGATATAAAGCAAAAGTTGAATCTCATGAAGTGGATTTTGGTAGAAAAAAAATGGCTTCCAATTGAAGGGAAACAAATCGAGGAATAGGATCTATTATAAAACTATAGCATATGCAAGGATTCAACTCTCATTATAGCTTAATGAATATGAGGAGGAGTGGTGGGAAAAGGTGCATCTTCATACTCCAAACCTTCTTTTAAGGATGTGGTATGAAACAAATACTCCCTCTCCATCTGTAGTGATTCCTCTCATACCTAGAGCATATATCATGGAGAAATTGGAAGCGGTGTAATTGGTGGAAGTATTAGCGTCAGAGATCAAAAATCTACACTTGATATTTAAAACAATAGATATCATGTGCAAATTTAATGGGTATTGGCCTCCCTCAACAAATTTGTACCAGTGGATCCACTATACCTAGATAAATAATTGTGAGATATCTCTATGTTCCAAAGGCTATTTTATTTTAGTTTTACAATCTTGTTGATTATTAAGAAGCAATTGAGGACAGTCCCTAGGTTTGGGGAAGAGAATTATATTTTATTACCTTATGGTTTAAAAATTTGACCTTAACACTATGTTAGTGTTTAGAATGCCAGTTTGGGCCATTCTCCCAAATCTACCATTACTTTTTTGGAATTTATCAACTCTTGAGGATATTTGGAATACGTTGGGCAGCTATTATAAAAATAGATATTGAGATATCTATGGTGGGCTTGTGCACTTATGCTCAAATATGTGTTGAGATAGACCTCAGTAACAATATTTCGAACAAAATGATTCTCAAATAGGAAAATTTAAGATGAACATAGGTCTTAGATTACGAGAATACATCATTTAGGTGTGGGATATGTCAACAAATAGTAAATCTAAATGATACTTTCCCTAATGCGTGAGCTCATCCACCATGGAAAAATGGGCTCAAACCAAAACCAAAAAACTGTAAATTTCTTGAGAAGCTAATGTTTGTTGACGAAGGTGATCAAAATGAACAATCAAAACAAATAATAGATTTAGAGAAGGCCAATATTGTAGTATTCCTAAGTACTGATATTTCATTTTTCTTCTTCGCGGATAGAGATTTCTCAACTCACTATTGAAGTGTTTACTTTGTTTGGTGGTTCAAATAATAAGACAAACAATTTGTATGCAATTATCATGCCATGGTATGTAAGCAATTACCCCCTATGATTCACAATGTTCAATGACACTACTGCAAAAATTACTGATGTAATTATTTATTTAAATATCATAAATACACAAGGAAACATTCAACAACCATACACTATAAGGGAATGAGAAACCTGGAATATATTTCTTGTAGATGAACACCTTGAAATTTTGATATCAAATGTGTGGGACTGATAATACAACAGTGGCAATTTCCATTGAGTCACAGGCTTGGAATGTGCATATATCAGCCTACATTGTACACATAATTTAGTGCAGACTTGTGTGATTTTGTAGATAACCAAGTCGACACGGTGCTCACATAACTCAGCCATAGTATGGAAGATACTCGACCCAGGTATGAACTCAGTCCAACACAAAAAAGGAAATGAAGCTATTCAACAGAAGTGTGCCCCACAGAGTTGCAGCACCAGTGATTAGAGGGATATACTTCTCTCAAAGGTAAACTCAACCCTCTATTATAGCCAATGCATCCCCCTTACATTCATACCTCATCTAGAAATCAGTATGTTATCCCTAGTGCATGAAGATAGTCCCAAAAGAGGAGGAAACTTGACCTTTATCCCCCACAAATGTCACCTCAGTAGCAGTACAACCTCTCCCTTCAACAGTACCACGATTCCTCAAAAAAAAAATTGTATTTTCCACAGCAACTCGGCCCTCTTCCAGTTAGAACTCATTCCCCTATGTAGATTTGATCTTGTCCATCATAAAGTTTCCCTTCTTCACAGATTTTTCCTTGATAAATGAAGAGCCCAGTTATACCAAATGAACTCAGTTGCAAGTAAGCACAATGTCAAAATCTGAATGATTATGATCCCAAGACTAGCTAGGGTGTATCGTTGCAACACCGAAACCAGTAATCAAAGAAGGGTTTCCAAACCCTAGTCTCTTTCTCTAAGAGCTCTCCAATTTTTTTTTTCTCAATTGTAAAAATGATCGAAAGAGGAGAGACTACTCATTTTGCCTTTTTAATACTCACTTGAGTCTTTTCTCGCTCTTTTATTATTTTATTTAATTAAAGTCACTTTAGTGGGTTTCTCACTTTATGATTTTAAAGTGACTTTTTATTATCCTAGAACCCATGTCCCATCTTTATCCACTTTAACTTTTATAAATTTTTCCTAGGCGAATCATGTTCCCTAGATTATTTTCTACCTTAGCCCATGGGAACTTTATTAGGCTAGAGGAATTTCCCCTTATGACTCCTAAGCGGATGGGGACATTACAATCCTACCCGCCCAAGATTGCTTGTCCACGAGCAATTTCAATCTAGGATACAGGATCACCTGTTCTCCTTCCTAGTTAGCATCCTCGATAGGAAAATCCTTCCATTTAACCAGCTACTCTTTGATTGTCTTGTTCCTTAACTTTCTCTCCTTGATATCCAAAATTTCCTTAGGAACCAGAATCAACTACCATTCTTCATCCAATGGTGGTAATCAAGTAGAATTGGTGATATGCTACCCCAAGGCCTTCTTGAGACATGAAACATGGAAGACATTATGTATTTTGTGTCCCTCTATAAGCTCTAGCTCATATGCCACCTCTCCTATATGCCTCGAAATCCTATAGGGTTCATAGAATTTGGGTTTCATTTTTTCCCCCCTTCATATTAAGTGATGACTGCCTATACGGTTGCAATCTTAGATATACCAAATCCCCTACCTCAAGGCTATGCTCCACCCGATGCCTGTCAGCATAGACCTTATGTTGATTCTGAGCCATCTGCAAATTATCCTTGAGGATTCGTAGAATATTTTGGCTCCCCAAAATCCAATCCTTAGCCTCAGGTTCCCTGATGTCTCCAAATATATGATCCATAAATGTGGGTGCATCATATCCATACAAGGCCCGGAAAGGTGTCATCCCAATCGACATGTGATAGGTGGTGTTGTAGCAGTTCTCTCCCAAGTGTAACCATTTTATCTAGGCTTTATGCTAACTCAACACATAATTCCTCAGATAGCCTTCAAGCCATTTATTCACAATCTCGGTCTACCCATCATTCTGACGATGATAGGTCGTGCTAGGTGTGAGATTTTTTTCGACTAGCCTAAACAGAGCCTACCAAAATCCTCCTGTAAACTTGTTATCTCTGTCATTGACAATAGTTTTTGGCAACCCATGCAATTGAAATATCTCTCTAAAGAACAGGTCTACTACCTATGTTTCTGAATACCTGGAGGGTATGGAAAATAAGTGTGCAAACTTCATGAGCCTATCAACTACCACATAAATACAGTCCTTTACATGCACCTGAGGCAACCCTATGATGAAATCCATAGAGATGCTTTCCCATTTTTGTTTTGGAATGGGAAGTGGTTGAAGTAATTCGGTCGAGTGAGTATGCTCCACTTTGTTTTGTTGGTAGATGTTGCATTCTCTAACAAATCTCAGCACATCTGTCTTGAGGCCTTTCCATGTAAATATTTCCCTGATCTTCCTATAGGTTTTCAAGTACCCAGGGTGTCCTGCAAATGGTGAATTGTGTGTTGCGTCCATGATTTTGTCCTTCAATTGATATTCTAGTAATAGGTACATACTGCCTTTGTAATAAAGAAGATCGGGGAAGATCCTGCCTTTAGATTTCGGTACCGATCATCCTAGGTCCGACCGTCAAGGATCTCACAAGAAAACTTGTTCTTGGAGTATTCTACCAATAGAAGAGCTTTCCAGTCAACTGAAATCTCCATGAGGGAGAGAGTGGATGGTACTCTAGAAAGGGCATCGACCACCACATTGTTCTTTCCCTTCACTTACTCGATCTCAAAATCATATGCTTGAATTTTACCGATCCACTTCTATTTCCTCTCATTCAATTATTTCTGCTCCATGAGGAATCTTAGGATGTTATGATCTATCTTCCCTTCAAACTTGTTCCCCACCAAGTATTGTTTGAATTTGGCCAATTCATGCATGATGGCCAACATATCCTTGTCATATATCGGGTAATGCATATCATACTCCCTAAGTTTGTGGCTCTCAAAAGCAATGGGATGGTTGTTTTGCATCAATATGACTCATATCCCTATCCTTGAAGCATCGCACTAAAGCACAAATGGTTGAGTGAAGACTGGTAAGGCTAGTACAGGACACGAACTCATTATATGTTTCATCTTCTCAAATGTTTCATGTACCTCATATATCCAACTGAAAGCACCCTTCTTAGTGAGATCTAAAAGAGGTGTCATCAGTTGTGATAACCCCTTAACAAATTTTCTGTAATAAGTGTAGAGGCCTAAGAAGCTTTTCAGTTATGTCACATTTTTGGGGGTAGGCCACTCGATAATTGCCTTGATTTTCTCCTAGTGTACCTGGACCCCATTTTCCCTAATCACATGCCCCAAATAAAGCATATCAATCATGCCAAACTCACATTTAGACTCTTTTGCGTAGAGATTTCGATCCTCCAAAACCCCCAACATCTCGTCAAGATGTCGAAGGTGTTCCTCCCAAGTCCTACTATAAATGAGAATGTCATCAAAGAATACTAACATAAATCTCCACAATTGCTTATTGAACACATGGTTCATGTAGAATTGGAATGTAGCAAGAGCGTTGGTTAGCCCAAACGGCATAACCAGGAACTCATAATGCCCATAACGGTATCAGAAGTTAGTCTTCGGAATTTCTTGTTCCCGAACTTTAATCTTATGGTTTTCTAAACGAAGATCAATCTTCAAAAAATATTTTCCTCCCTTCAACTCATCCATCAGCTCATCGATCCTCAGAATCAGATACCTGTTTTTTATGGTTTTCTTGCAAAGTGTTCGGTAATCAATACACCTTCTCATGGTACCATCCTTTTTCTTGACCAACACTACTAAAGAGGAGAAAGCACTAAAACTAGGCCGAATGTGACCCATTTTCAACAACTCCTTGATATTTTTCTCGATCTTGTCTTTGCACGTCTTGCGATAACGGTAAGGATTGGTTATGACTACTTGAACCCCTTCTTCTAATTCTATAACATGCTCAAATCCTATATCTGGAGGTACGCCTGGAGGAATGTCACCAAAAACATTTTGATGTTTAAGAAGTAATACCTTAAGATCGTCTGGATGTTGTTGAGGATGATCGAGTAGCTCATTGTCAAAAATGTAGCACTCAACAGCCCACTCTAAATATCCATGTCACATCACTGCCTCCATATTGTGAGATGACACTATCTTGGGCGGATACTCATGCATGGCCCGCAAGACTACGCTTTTTCCATCTGGACCCATGAATTCCATCTCCATCGTCCTTTGATCAGTAGTGTATTTCCCAATGGAGTATAGCCACTGAACTCTGAGTACCACATTATTGTTTGGTACATCCACCACAAAGAAATCATCTATCAATGTATAATTCCCCATGGTTATTTTTAACTTGGGGATCCATCTAGTACACTACATTTGATAGCCACTGGGTATTATCAATGTGAATCCCTCAAACTCCTTCATTAGAATCTCTTTCCTATCCACCATAGTTGCATCTATAAAGTTGTGGGATGCCCCACTATCAATCAGTATTGTAAACTTGGGTCCCTACAGGACCCCTCTGACTCTAAATGTGTGGTACCTAGGATGTTTTGACATGGATGCAACAACAGGACTTTTATCCCCATCATGTGATGTCTCCTCACTTGATGCCTGGTGTCCCTATTATTGTACCTCCCCTTCCTCCTCATCATCATCACTGTCATTGTCAGAATAAAACTCAATGTAATGAGCCTTGCCTACTTTGCCCTTCCCTCAACACCTATGCCCTGGTACCCAAGGCTCCTGACAACTAAACATAGATTTTTCTTTCTCAACTCTCTCCTTGTCTCCTTATCCAACTTTGGCTTCCTATCCCACTACCTCTGAAATAGTTTGGCCTCCTTGGTCTTATGTTGGTTTAGGACGAAACCTCCTCTTAGGAATAGCATCATGCATGTCCCTGGCCCTGTTGACTACATCATGTAGGGTGGAAGGATTATAATCCTTGAGCCAACCCCAC
>JASDQU010012991.1:29350-47219 GCA_032191745.1 Picea mariana | reverse complement strand
ATCCTGTAGAGGGTTAGAAGAAAATCTTGTAGCTCACAAGAGGTATTCAAAAGAGTGGATATAACCTGCAAAAGGGTTGTTAGTTTTACCTAGTCCCTAGTACAAGAAAATATCCAAGAAAAAACTCTCAAGAGGTGTAGTTTATTAGCTAGCTCTTGAAAATATTTCCTTTAGATCCAAAATTATTCAATGAACACTTAGAAGCAATATAAAGTAGATCTCACCAAAAACTTACTTGAAGTAGATAACATGAATATTCAAAAGAAATATCCACCATAAAATTATCTCTAAGCATCCATCAAAAAACCTTCCAAGAAAAATGAATCACATCAAGACACCAAGAGGAAATCCATAGTGCACCATTGGAAAAAATAACACCATAGTATTGAGGAGCATCCATAAAAAAATAGAGTCCTTCATCAAATCTCAAGTGTTGGATTTATAATCCTCCACTCACTTGGATTTGTCCACAAATCGACCAAATTTAGGGTTTTCCCTAAGAATATTCAAGTTTTGTCCACTTATTAATATCTTTTAGAGATTTCCAAAAAAAAATAAAAATAAAATCCCTTTTAAAAATATTTAATCGTCCTAGGGATTATCCACAATAAATATCCCAATTAAAAAAATCCTATAATAATTAATTTATCCCATTTTTAAAAAATGATTTGACTCTTTGACCATGTGATTTGGGTAAAGGGGAATTTTTTTTTGTAATAAATTTAAAATATGGAAAATAAATTTCCATAAAGCATCATTGACAAAAAAAAAAGGCCTAATGATTTCTCCTTGAAGCATGCAATTATCCTCTAACTAAGGAAAAATTCCATTGATTCATTAAAATCCTCTATGAAGCTAGGGATTATCCTCCCCAAGTCCCACAATCTATGCAAATATTCATTTGGTGATGTGTAGTGAGCCTCCCAAGTCTATTGAATAATCAAATAATTAGTTTTATTCCTCAATTAAGTGCATCAAACCTCATTCTAGTGGAAAAATAAGTCCCAAGGCTAAATCGAACTTGATGATGTGAAAAATAATCCACCAGGAGATGACAAGTGGCATTAAATTCCTTCCAGAAGACTTCCAAGTGGCTTGCATATTATAAATATGCTTGAATAAATCATCATCAAACCTTCTCAAGCCCAAAATCATTCAACAATCTGCAAGAACTGGTCAAACATGGGCGATGTCACCCTAGGGTATGCAATAATTTTCCTTAAAATTCATCTGATTGAGCTGAGAACTGGGTCAAGTCATTAAAAAATGGTGATGATGTGGCCTGTGAAATATCTTGGGCATCCATCAAATACAAATGTGTCAACCAACTGAGGGTTAGCTAGCCATAGTGATGCCTGACAACAATTAGAATAATAATAACACCTTTAAGAAGTCCCAGAACATATGAATGGAATGACACTTGGCGAGAAATTGCAAGACAGATTAAAACACATGTGTCTACATGGAAACAAGTCACGTCAACATGATACGATAATCAAAATAATATAAAATTCATCTAAGACAGACCATTAAGCCCCATATTTATATTTTGTCACAAGCTCAAGAAGGTTATACAACTTACTAAGACAAGGTATAAAGTATTATCAGAGACCCAGAGAGATCAGACTAACACCTAAGTATTAATAATATTTCTCAAAGAATATCTCTTCACTGTCATGTAATGATTATGAGATGGTCATGGGGTTATACTTAAAGGTTAGGTAACTAACATACAAGGGACTGTAGTATCTCATTCATCGGTTCCTTTGATGAGGGTAGACCACACACTTGGTTCCCGTTATATGTGAGGTGATAACTACCAATCCCTTTATTTGTCTTTTACCACGTCTAGTCATGGGAGATAACCTAGAGAATATGTAGCGTTTTGGTGATATTCCTATGATTGACGACCTTTTGCTTTTCTTTCTTTGGATAATTCATTTTATTTTTATTTTTGTCCTTTTGTGTTGAAAAACACATGCTTAAATGCTTCAAACACCCCAAAGACTATGTAACACCCTCACGATGTATCCGCAAGTGCTACAGGATTGGGCGAGCCTTTGAGTAGGTAACCAAAGAAGGATTTTGCTAGTCTCCCTCTAGGACTAAAAGCTCCTTCTTCGCATAGAATGAGGAACGATCCCTTCTTGGGTCAGTTTATATTACCTAAATAAATGGATATGACATGGACTAACGAGATGGAAAGTGGTAAGTATGAGCAGGAATGGTACGATGACAAATTCAAAACAAATCCTAGTAGTGATCCTTTTCCCCCAAGAGTAACCCAATATCCCAAGGACCTAATATAACAAGTCAAGTTATGACAAAGGAAGAAGTATAACCAACGAGCTAACGACTATTAGTTAGAAGGGACTCTCCAGAACAAGCTTAAATGCCTTATATATTAAATTGATACTCACCATGATGACAGACTTACCAATGTGCAGCATGCTTCTCAAGGATGTTTGACATGCCTATCCAAATTCCATGGGTGTCATACGCTGTTGATGCCACTTAGATATGCTCACACTTAGAAAGAGGATCTAGAGTTCATATTTGCAAGTACATGCACATCTTCCGACTTTCCATGTTTTTTGCCTGGGTGCTTACAAATGTTCTTTTTGAAATAGTTATTCGTTGGTGGGGCATAAGAGGGATCACTGTGATCTCATGGTTGAGTAGGGGACATAAATCAATGGCACTCAGTACAACGGAAACAAAGCATATAGAAACCAATATTATAAGACGTGAAGTAACGTGGCTTCAAAATTTTCTTGCAAGACTTCATCTGAGACATGATGTAGAAGGGAGTTGTGAGGCTCCAGTACACATCCACAAATGAGTAGCATTAGGAATACATTCTCCTAGAGGGGTCATGTTGATTTTTCTAAGGAGGATGATACATTCACTCATAGTACTAGCCATGCTAACTTGGCTAGTGATGAATGGCCCAGGTGCAATATTAGAGACTCGAGGTGTTATCACATGCCTACTCCAGAAGGAGCAATCTATACTAACTAGAAGAGCATGTGAGGAGAAGTATACATCAACTGGGTGCATGTCGGAGATGATTACATCAATGAAGGAACATTGACAAATGTAAGAGGGAGTTGGCCTTGGAGTTCGAAATCAAGAATCTTGGAGTGATGCAAAATGTCTCCCTAGCTGAGAAGGAGTTTTGAAGTTATAAGCATTGGCAAAACATTCTCTAGAGTGGTCATGTTGATTTGACAGAGGATAATGACCTAGGCACAATCTTAGAAACTCGAGGTGCTTCCCCAAGATTCAATATTGGGTATAAATTCTCTTAGAGTGGCCATGTTGACTTGGCTGAGGAGGATGATACATTCATTCACAGTATTAGCCATGTTGACTTGGCTAGTGATGCATGGCTTAGACGTAGTCTTCAAAGGATAGAAGACTCGAGCTGCTTGAGGTGAAAAATGTATCCCTCGTTGATAGGGAGTGTCAATGTTTGTACAACATCAGGAGGACATTCTCCCAGATTAATAATTAATAATATAGTTATTAATTATTAATATATAATAATAATAATAATAATAATAATAGTAAATAGTTATTGTAATTATTAGAGATGCATCCTTTAATGGATGGTCACCATATGTGCCTTTAGTTTCTCTATATATTTGGCACATTCATCATTTTAATACCAAATCAATCACATAATCTCATATACAATATTATCTCATATAAAAATTCAACATTTATTTCATTGGCGGGAAGGATCCATTCCGAAGAACCAACATTGAGAAGTATGCATTAGTTTTAAACTAATTGTTGAAACGTTAGTTTATAATCAAGGAAACTCCAAAAACAATGCAATTGTTTACTTAGTTCTAAATTCTACTATTTTTGTGACAAATCCTTGGTCTTGTTGGATTGCAAAACTATCAAAGAAATTGTGAAAACTTGTGGTGGCAAGGAAGAAGTGCGAGAGATGGCTAGCTTCACAATCAAGATATTTGTTTTCTTGTGGTATGCATTTCTAGTTTAGTAATAGTTTGAGGAGTTACTAATTAGGCCTACAAAGATGCTCTGTGGTTTTTCTTCATCACTTTTAATAATTCCCATTTTACAAAATGAATTTTTATGGATTTCCAATGAATTTTTCATGAAGGTTTAGGCATTTATTCTAGGATCTATATGCAACCACATTTGAAAATGTTGTCTTAATAGAAAGTGGTGTGGGAAAAATACTAAAAGGCTCAAGTTTATTGAGATAAGTCCCCCATTTCTCTTTGACCTTCTCAATAACTATGTGTGAGAATCTTCGACAAAGAAGAGATGCAAATTGACCACTTGAGCATGAGTTTTTTCGCCCCTCTTACAAAGCATTGAAGAGGAAAAGATTCAAGGAAATTTTTTGTAATCCATATTTATATTAAAGTGTAGAAACCATGGTGAAACTTACTAATTCTTAAAATGCCAACTATAATTTTGTTTTCAATAATTTTGTAAAAATATTGAAATTTCTAAGAATTTAATATAGTTTCTAAAAAAAATTGTCAATTTTTTGAGTAAAATATTTATAGCCTTTAGAATTTGGGCGAATCATTTTTGGAAAAATATGGAAATTGATTAAGCATTTAAAAAAGAAGGAAAATGAGCTAAATGGTGAAATTTATCTCCCAATTTTTTTCTTAACAAGATCTTCTAGTAGGGAATCTATTTTAACTAAGTTATTTGTCCAAGCATCTAACCATACTAGTTGGCGAAGATGATAAAGCCTAAATGTTCTTTTAAGTGTCAATATTTATAAATATGATAATTCCAAAGGGTATCCCTATAAAAGAAGGTATTTTTTGGGATTTTGTTTTACCCTTTGCTATGGTTTTGAAAATGTAGATTGTATTGCAAATTTGTTTGAATGCCTTCATCATTTTTTTACTTGCATCACAATTTTTTTATTTCTACCAGTTTTTCCACTCGGGGTAGAAATTATCTTTTCTATTTACAAGTCCAAAATATTAATGGATAATAATGTTGTGGATTGGAAAATTGTTTTCATCTTATTCAATATATTAATTAGGTTGAAATTTAATTTTGCATTATATTTTCAGCTACTAATTTTGCACGATATTTAATAGATCATCCAAGTAGAGGTGGAGATGGTTTTCAACATGCATCAAAGAAAGTTTGTAATCACAAGGTTACATTGAATGAAAAAATTGCATTAGTGTCTTGAATGATATGTTCTAAATTTATATATGTGTTATATATTGTGATCTCCATAGTTAAAACATTTCAACAAATTTACGTTAATTTGTAGTTTTACATATTTTGTTAAGTTGACACCCATGCTATTGTAGCAATGAAATTTAGGCCTTTATCATGGAAAATTATGATATTGTGACAATGCCATTTAGTGAAAGATTCACTAATACTTTAGAAATTTTTATAATTTTGTGAAAGATTCACTAAGAATTTACAAGATTTTATAATTCAATGAAATATTTGCCAAACAATTATACATGCATATTACAATATTGATAAGATAACCTTCAAATCTTCCTATGTATAACGGGGTTTCACCCATTTATTGTACTTATATACTTAGGGATGGTTCTTAAATATTTCCTTATCTGAAAGTAAAAATAATGGTTCCAATCACCACATTCAATAGTAGGAATAACACAATGAGAGTGAACCAACTTAGCACAACACCCAACATTTGAGGAAAATATTTCATAATTATCCCCAACATTATATCTACTCTACAATATACAAACTACAAGCAAAAGAAAACTTTTCTTGACTTGGCTTCTAGATCCCACATATCCCTCATGATCAACAAAAAATGAAACAAAACAAAAATTGTATAACTCACTCTAATCTTTACATTTTTGCTATTTTTTTCTCTCCTTCTACTACTACATTATTTGCCACTTTCGTTTATTCTTCCTAGTTTTCATACTTAGCTATATCCTTGACCTTATCTCTGGATAAAATAAAGGTTGTAGCTTAGTCTGTATAACAATGATGTGTTTCTTCCGAGGCCCCTATTTTTAGTTTGAATCTTCCCTTCGCATTTTCCACGAATCTTCCCCCCTTAGTTTATTTTTTTTTCTCCTCACCACCCCCCATCAAAATTACCATACGATTCTTTACATTAGGTTCTATCATTCCTTTTAGAGTGACCTTATGATTCTTCACATTAGGTTCTGTAGATCGCACTCTTGCCAATGATTAGTTGGAACTCCTTGGAAGAATGATTGGAATTGTGTGCAAATATGACAAAAATTTCATAAAATATATATTTTTTTTATCACAGACTTCATCAATATGCTAATACAATGCTATATGTCTATGAATACAATGTTATTTCAATGTTTAATGACAAAAAAGATGCACGATCAATCCAAGTGATGCATGCATGATGCAAAAATGCTACAAACACAATGCAATCATGACACAAAACAAAATAACATATTTTCTCATCATTTTGATCATGATAATATGATACAAAGACGATGCAAACTCAATGTAAAAATAATGGTGTGAGAAGCTAACATGTGCCAACTAAAATGTTAATAGAAAGTCTGAGGGCCATAGCAATGGAAATCAATGATGCTACAACCCCATGTTGTAGTAGTGTTAGCCTCGCTAGGTCTTTTCTTATTGGTCGAGATGTTTAGGTGACTCCTTGACTATGCATGTGCTTTAATAATATAGCTTATTTAGTTGGGAAGCAATAAATTTACTGATATAATCTAATCCCTCTATAGTTCCTACTTCAACACAACCATTCTCATACAATTTTGTCAATTTGTACGGTCCAAGCCATCCATAAGTGAGAATATCAATCTTGTCCTTTTTCCTACTATCATATAGGAGTACCACATTCCTTTTCACTAAAATTGTGCTTCTTGAGCCTACTATCATGGTATCACTTTATGCTTTCATGACCACTTCCTATTGGAAATTTTCCCATTGCTAGTTTTCATATGGTTTCTCCAATGCTTCTAGCTAATTTTTGAAATGTTCTTCTAGAAACAATCTTTTTTCAACCAAACACTGCATTGAGGGCACCCATTAATTTATTGGAATGATGGCTTCCTTTCTGTTGGTCAATCAAAAATATGATTGTCCTCAATATTTCTTCCATGTTATCCAATAATCTCATGGACAATCATGAAGTCAATTGGCCAAATCTGACTATTTGAGATCACACACCTTCATCAATATGGACACCAAAATATTATTGGTGCTTCCAACCTATCAATTCCACTTAGGATAGTACAAAAGACTCTTCTAATGCAAAATTTTAAAAATGTCCATTAAGTTGGTAATAGTTTTATTAGTAAAATGGATACCTTATTCAAAGGTGATTTGAATAAGATAATAACTATGTTGTGGCTTATGTTGTTGCTACCATGACTTCCCAAGCCTTGTCCCATTTTGTGAACATATCCATGGAAACAATCATATACTAGAAATGTGTCCCTTTGATGGGTGAAAAATGTCTAATGAAGTTGATTCCATAATTCTCATATGGTTGCAATGGGAGGATTATATGTAGTTCATTATAAATCTTGAATTTTTTGTTTAGATGTACCCATTTTCTAGGATTTATCCCACACATTTTCCCACTTGAAATAGTCCTTAAAAATGGTATCTCGCTACAGAGAAGAGACCCTCAATAATACAAAAACGAAATTTCCTAATCAAATATCTGATTTCTGATGGATTTATGCATTGTCTTGGGATTCCATACATCCTGATCCTATAGAGTGTGAAAACCAATATCTTGAATGTCAATGATTTCCGAGGAAACCTTATCCTCTAGACTCTAGTAATTTCTTTGGGCTCTTGTTCATGCTACAATAAGTATTACAAATCCTATAGGTAACTAGGATTCCCTTGTATTTTTAATAAGGTGGCATTAAATTATTTACCTTCCCCTTCACCTTTGCATTCATTGTTATCTACCTGAGATAGGCAACTAGATCCAACGTGTCTTTTTCTTGTCTTCAAAAAGATCTCAAAGGCATACTCTTGAAACAACATCAACCATCAATTGAGCATCAATGAAGATGCAATTTAATCATTGGTGATTGACATTAAGGTTATATTCACTAGACTACATGAAATTTTGAAACTTTTGCAAAGCATACAACATACCTAGAGATTCATCTTTGGTAGTGCCATAGTTGTGTTCAATTGGGGGGTAGTCAATTCCTTTCTTGTTAGGATATGTAAGAACTTATTTGATAGAAATACCCTAGGGATATAAATTTATGTGAAATCACTTTCGCTAATTTAAGAACCATAATGTTTATGCATTCATGAACTTATCCTTGAGTCTCTCAAATCCCTATTGGAAATTGTTAGTCCAAACAAATGGAGTTTCCTTCTTCAATGGTTGTTCCATTAAAAATGTTATATTTTCATACCCCTTCACAAAATTTTGATAATACCTATATGTTCCCTAGAAATTCCTTAACCATTGATGGGTTAGTTGAGGGTTCTAGGTATTGAATGACCTTAACCTTATTTGAGTCCACCATCATGTTCTCTTTCGACACAATGTGTCCCAATAGTCTATTGAATGGATGAATAAATTGACACTTATAAGGGTTCAAGGATATCTTCATTTCTTGACTTATGTTGATAATAATCATCATGCATAAGATGTGACTATTTAGGCACCCAAATAATGAACAATTTCTCAAATAGAACTCTAGGCATTTATTTATAAAATCCTCGTAGGTCTCCACATTTGTTCTTGAAAAATAGGTTGGAGCATTCACCAAAATCAAAGACATGCATTGGTAGGTGTAAGACCCCCCATTCATTTAAAAAAGTAGTTAATGGTTTATCATTTTCCCATATTGATACTTGAATGTGCTCTCAATAGTCATCAAGGAGAAGACTTTCCTTCTTGCAACTCCCTCCAAGATTTCTTTAGCAAAAGGTGTTGGACAATGATCCTTTACCATTAGCTAATTTAATTGAATAAATTCAATAGATCCAAAAAAAATTCATTCTTACTCTTCACAACCACGATTGATAACACCCACCCACTCTAATCTATTGGGTATATAATTCATATGTCAAATCATTTTTCAAATTTCATCTTGTACCTTTGATTTGTAATTGTTATCGGACTAATCAGTAAGTGCGGACACAAATAGATCTCCCTAGCTTCCACAGGAAACTAGAACAAAATAGGACAAAATACACTCTTCGCCTTAAACTTCATTATCATATGAACTATTTTAATGAGGCACAAGCGACATACCTTTTAAATGACGCTTGATCCTCGCTAGTGTTGTCTTTGTAGCTCCTTCTTTGAGTTTGCAGAATAGTAAGCCTGTTTAAGAATCACATACCAACAAAGAGGGAAAACAAAGATATGTATATTCTATCGAAGTCTATGTATATGATCAAGGAATTATACAATAGAAGACGAGATGCTTTTATAGGGAAGAAATGTATTGTTGTATTAAATGAAATATAAAGTGGAGAATACAACCCATGCCTTGATGTTGCAAGGTCCCCTTTCGATGGCTCTTTGCTTCAACACACACACCTTTTCTCCAATGCCTTGAATGAAGAAGGTCCACAATCTAACTTTAAGAACTAAAGCAAATTTCTCAAGTGTAATCTGAAGTAGAATTCTCCATACAAATCTTAGCCTATTCAACCTTAGCCTTTTCAATAAGAGATCCCTCTTTATACAGTGTGAAAGAGAGATGGATGAGGAGATTAGGATGATCCCACTAAATCAGAGAAGCAAGTAAGATCCAAACTGATCGGAAGCTGCCTCATCTTCTAGAAGATTCCCTTCTAGAACATTCATGAATTTTGACTTTTCCTATTCTTTAAGCATCGTCGCACCCTATGTACAAGTAGCATGAGACGACGTCGTAGTCTAGTTTTAAGGCAGAGTGTGATGATCAGGCATTGTCGCACCCAATGCATATGGCAGGGTGCGATGACCTTCCTTGATATGGTTTTTGAGAGAGGAAAGCAAACCACTTTTCTCATGGAGAAAGTCTTCTCTTAATATTTTCAAGGAACAAGAACACATGTTGTCAATTGACCACTGAGGTGAACAAAATAATGTGTAACAGCACTTCAAATTCATTTGATATAGTCTTACACTATATTTTTCATTGGATTGGAGTTTGCTTCATAGCTCCATGAACTTTTTATTAATTCCTTTTAGATTATGGTAACTAAAGGAAAATACATAAGAAAATTATGAAACAAGAGAAATAACTTCATTCATTGTGAAATCATCCCAATAATCATCAATCTCTAGGAAATTTGGTTCATCTCCTTGTTTTACATTGTTGATCTTCTTTGGTGACCTACCCTTACCCTCTATTATTTTTTGGGTAATTTGATTTTCTAGTGTTTGTCTATCCATGCTATGTTCCTTGGTAGTTATCCAAGATAAATTCTTCATCAGGCGTTGAAATATTGAACAACATTTTCTCCTTATCGATGGATGTGTGTCACTAGGTGAAGTGGTGCATCTTCTTTAGTAATTTTGACAATGTGGAATTTTAATAAGGTAGACCCTCATTTATGTTGGAAATCAAGTTCTTCCAAAGTTTGTTTTAATCCTTTGTTTCATGTTTTGTTTCCTTGTAGTAGTACCACTTGTATGAAAATCCATTAATAAATGCATGAAGTATGTGGACTGCTACATCTTTGGGTGCCCTAAAATATTCCATTTGTTGTTATTTTATCTAGATCAATCTTTGAAGGTGTTGAATTACTACCACCCCATAACAACTACAATATTTTTTTCCTTTTGTCTTGCTAAATCAACATAATAATAAGGCCTTTGTATTATCCCATGGTATTTCCAGCTAGGGTATGAAGTGCACCATCCACCATTAGTATGTTTTCAGCTCGAGTGTTCGATGGAAATCCTTAATCTTCTATTTTTCATTGAATATTATCATTCTATTTTCCCATATGTTATTGGAAACTCCTTCTCTAAACTAAATAATTGGTTGGGTACTTTGGAATTTCATTTGAAAGAGTTTTTTCACATACCTTGGGTAGTGTTTCATAATTGTCATGTGTGCAAACCTGCAATACTTGGTTACAATCCTCCCTCGATACTCCATATGTAAAACACCTTGGCCATTCAAGCTTTGGTTAAATTAATTTTGTTCTACAAATTATAGATGTACATTCTTAGTCATTTACCCTGATGGTTCATCCCTGTCGATGACAATCATCTCCACTTTGACAACACATTTACTTTTGTGTAAAGGAATAACATTTCTCTAACCTTGTCTAAACATCATTACTATCTTGTTAGAACATATTTTTCCTCCCATGGAGTATATCCATGGATTTATAAATAACACTCAATAGGCATCCCATGGAAGCTTCAACACCTTAAATTTGACATAGGTATTGATACCATAATGATCGGTTCCTTCAACCAATTAGTTGAGACATGGTGTGATTTTCCATTCATATCAAGACCTAACTTAGGATAAGGGTTTTTTTTGGGGTACCTCATCCCACTATATGGATGAGATAATATTAATTTTGGTTCCTAGGTCCACAATTACATCTTCTATTGGTTGTGCCACAACCTTGGTGGGGAGCTATAAGTCATATAAAATAATGTACTTACCTTCCCAACCTTCATTTGCATCAAATCATATATCCTCCTCCTCATCAAGGTTTAAGAAAAAATCCTAGCAACTCATAAATTTTCCTTATACATTTATTCTCTTGTCCTAGAGCATGTAGTTTAGCAACCAACTCCTTACTCTTTATTCTTGAAGGATGTAGTCTATGCTCCAGAAGATGATTTTCCAGGCCTATTCACAATTAGTTGGATTTTCCTTTTGTAAGTTTTATAACATATTCTCAAGAGTTTTTCTTTAGTTGAGGAATTCTTGGTCTTCCTTCTCCTCCATAGGGATAATTATTTTGTTTATATCCCTTCAACCTAGATCATGTTGTGTTGAAAGCTTCCTTATGCACCCCCGCACAAATTGAAGCATCTAGTAGCTTTTAATAAGTTTTCCATTTTCGCAAACAATCTCTCATATCATGGATCTCTAGGTTGTAATATATGCATCATACAATCCCTGACATGCTAAAAATGCATTTGAAAGTAATATGTCTCCATAATCCACATGAAGAGAAATTAGAAGCCTTATTTTCACCTATCATGGTAACACTGAGCTACCCCCTTAGGCTTGAGTTTGGAAAGCATTTTGATCATGTGTTTCTCTTGATCATTTGAAATTTTGATTTCCTCGATCCCTTTTTTGATGTTGAAATTGGCCTTGATTCCTCAAATTGCATTTGTAGTTGTACCATAAATTATTGTTGCTATTATATTCCCATAAAAAATAACTAATTGAGTTTTCAATAATTCATATCCTATTTTTATACAAGGTTTTATCATTGTACCACCTTTCTTTCTTCTTGCCTTTGGATCATGTTGCTTAGCCTCATTAAACCGCTTTTAAGACCATTCCTTGTCCTCCTACTTCTTGTCTTGTGTAGTTGTATCCATCTCATTTTCCATCTCTATATCCATATCTAGGCTCCCATTTATGTCTTTAGGTCCCTTGCTCAAAATCGTGTTCAAATATTAGACTAGAGCACTGATACCAACTCATCTATGTGGATGGGTTCGAGAAAAGCATATTGCAGGTGGATGAAAATCTTCTTCAATCGAACATCATACTTTTGAACTAGTTCTCCGTTCAACTAGTGGGTTCCCCTAAAATTTTTGAGGGCTAATTCCTTCATGTCAAGGTACCCATATTCATCCTAAATCTTTCAGATAACGTCTTAAAAAACTATGAAGGCTCTCCACTCATTGTCTTTTTGGTACAACCTTAATGCATCACCTCTCAAATTTCCCTTAAATTTGATCCACTTGGTCAATCTGTCTTTGTTTCACCCTCCCAATGTGTTAAGTGTGAGCAAGTGGTCAGATGCATTCCTTGTTTAATAAAATGTACACAACTTTGATATATTTGGACACAAAATTTCTTAATGTGTGTTCCACTTTTGTGCAACATAATATAGGTATTTGTAGAGGTTGTGGAATATATTGTAAAAACTTTTGCCTAATTTTTTATTAGGATTCTTCAGACTTGCTCAACTTTTTTTACTAGTCCCATGGGAAGTCAAGTTCTTCTTTGACATTTTCCTTTTTTGACAACACTATTTGTTCATCCTCCATCTCTGTTGGTGGTTGGAACTCTAATGACTACTTCTCTTTGACCTCCTAGTCGATAATTTGAGGTTTCTCAACACTTTTCTATGGAACCATATCTCATGTGGTAGTCTTAAAAATATATGTTGGGCTTGCTCCCTATAATCACACATAGGGTTTACTAGTGGTATTCATTCTTGCAACTAGATCCATTCAAGATTGTAAAATATTAGTCATGTTTTATGCATAATCACTTTGATTTTAATACTTGTTGTTGACTCTCTTAGCTCTTATTTCAAATACTTTTAAGGTTAAGTCTTGGTTGATTCCTTATCAATGCATTGATATATTTGATTAATAGATAATGAAAAAACTTTGAAATTCGAAATTTGTTGATATTATGGGTAATGTGGTCATCATGGTGGAGTTTTACTAGATAGAATGACTATGTATTAACCCTGTTAATTGTGAAAGAGGTTGTTCATATCGACTTTGACTTGATTAATTTGACTATTCATTAATAGAATTTGACTTTGACTTGATTAGTCAACTTTGATTTTAACTTGATTAGTCAGATTGAGAAAGAGGTTGCTCATATCAAGAGCTTTTCTTTTCTAACCTAAATATGGTAGAAAGCCCCTCTTCACAAGCTTGACTCTAATTTCGATATTATAGCTTCAAACTAGTTTTCATTTCACTTAAATCCATTCATAATAATAAAAATGTAAATGGTGTTGGGTCCATTATACGTTTACTCTCACAGAAAATATGAATATGGAAATGTGAAAATGAAAAAGCTAAATAAGTATTTTGTCTAAATCTCATTACATGAAGATTTATTAGAAATGGAATTTTTGTAAACCATGCCTTGGATTTGAAATGTTTATATTTAATTGTTCAAATAGATTGTCTCAAATTCAAATGCTCTTGAAAATGTATTGTCTAAGATTTAATCATGTACAATCTCCACCCTGGTTGCTACATGTCAAAAGAAGGCATGTTGCATTTCTATGTGGTAATGTTAATAACATTGAAAAATCAATGCAAATTCAAAATTGGTTGTGAGACCTTTTCAAATCTCTTCAAGGTATAATTATCATCTTTGTAATTTACACTTCGTATTTAAGCTCACGTGAATTCATCAAAACGAATAAGAAATATGATCTAAAAGTTACACCTCGTAATTCCTTAATTTTTTTTTTTTTTTTAAATACAATTTAAACAATTTTTTATTTTAAAGGAAATTCTCTTAATTAATATAGATGGAAATTCTCTTAATTAATATAGATGTGGAGGTGCAATTCATCTTTCAATGTATAAGCGTTTCCTTTTTTTAATTTATTTTATTTATTTAAATTAAATATTAAATATATTTTATTAGGAAAGCATATATTCTTAATAAATTTAAGTTTTCAACTTAAAATGAATAAATAAACCATAATATTTTGAAAATAAACATCACATTATCTTTTTAATATAATAGGTAAAAGGTAATAACAAATACCACAATATTGTATGAAATAAAATGAATAAATAAACTATAATATTTTGAAAATAAGCATCACATTATTTTTTTTTAAAATAATAAGTAAAAGGTAATAACAAATACTACATTATTGTATGAAATTACATAGCCATCTTGAAAATGCATTGACTAACTTTGCTCTTCTATGCTTGTTACAATCATTTCAAACCACAAACATCCTTTTAGTATTGAATCTTACATAGTTATAAGTCTTTCTATATAATCGAATTGTAGAGATTATTGTATCAAATTACATATCCATCTTGAAAATGCATTGAGTCAAGAAGTTTTCTCTTATCTACTTGTTACAACCATTTTAAACCACAAACATCCCTTTACCTTTAGTATTGTATCTTACATAGTTATAAGTCCCTGTATAGGATTGAATTGTAGAGCTTCATGAGAGAAAGATTCTTGAAAAAAACATAAAAAATACTATAACTGATCTATTTGCTATCAACATCTCACATGCACAAACAAACCTCACACAAATTAATGCAAAATCCCAATCCATAATTGTGTTTGTAAAGATTGAAAGGGAAGAGTAATCTTGGTTTGTTTTACATGAGAGGGGAGAAGGACAATATTCACTTACACCGATTAAGATAAGCTTAATGATATGATATCCCCACTTCATAATAAAAATAACAAGCATTCCAATCAACTAGACCAACAAGATGATGATATTATTATTTTCATTTTAAAGGAAACCAATTGATTCTATTGGTTAAGATTTGTTTTCAACCAACGTTCTAACATGTGAACATTACGATGATACATATATGCATTCCTATTAACTTCTATCCATGTGGAATGCCAACTCATACAAAGGTGATGTGGATAATGGTCCTCGCCTAACATGGTGTGGTGCACTACATGTTATGGTTTTCTTAGCATTATTAGTTAGAAAGGGGTGGTCACATGAGGAGAACATTTGTTGGAGTGTGTTTAACATTATGGATTGTAAGGATAGGGAGGTATAGTCTATTGAGTTTTAACAAGTGACTAAGATGTTAGATTCCTAACTTCTTGTAACAAAAATTGTTTAAAGTTTTTTAATAATAATAATAATATAATTTTTTAAGGTAATAATTTATTTATAAATTAAATTAACACATGATATTCTCTTGTTTTTGGAAAATGATCTTTTTTTTATTATCATTTCATTACTTAATTTATAAGGATATACTTTCTTGTAACAAAAATTGTATAAAGCTTTTCAACATTCCGGAGCAGGGAAGAATTTCGAGATTGCAGTGAGCGGTGGAGGTGCCAAGATTGGGTGGCCCTCCATCACAACGTCCATGTCCTCCTGCGCAATGCCAATGTCCTTCGCTTGGACCGCCTCCGTCTCTGTCCCAATTTGGTTGTGGGTTTCCTGAATTGAAGCATTTGAATCCAAGTGGAGGAATTCCCGTGGGAATTCCTCCTCCACTATACAGGTAGCACCCTCCATGGTAGCCTGGGTGCTTGTGTTCGCTGTGTTGTGGTTGGGGAACAAAAAATCGTCTGGAACTGTGAAGAGGAGGGATTCTGGAGGAAACTAGATGGATTCCTCCAGAATCACCTCCTCGACATAAGCCATTGGTGGAGTTCTTGGCTTCTCTAGGTGTTGAGTTTGGACTATGGATAGGGCCCTTTCCAACTGTTTCACTCGTCATTGTCAGGCTTCTAAACTATACCAGGATGGGCCTTGCCTCAGCTTTCCCTTCTCCCTCAGCATGGCTAGGCCAGGAGGGCTGAGAATTCGCTAAGTGACCACGATGAATACCCACTGCTTGTTGGTCCTGTTCTTAGAGAAAGCAGGTTGGTGGAGCACGAAGGAGAAGTGGTGCCAACCCCATCTGAGTGGGAGAGATAAGCCCTGGGCCGACATGACCCATGTACTCTCCCAGCCTCTGCCATTAAACCTTGGTGCCGCCATAATCCTTACTCGAGGGAGCTATCCTCCCAATATCGACAGGCAATAATGGTCGCTCTTCATTCAATACTGAGGTAAAGGGCGACGACCTGCCATATTTATGGCTTGGGTTCTAGCTAGGCTACGTGGCATCCCATCCGGAACTTGTAAGTATTATTATTATTGTGTTTATAATAATAATATTTTGTGAATGATTTTAATGGTTAAAAACATGTGTAGGTCACAAGTTCAAATCTAAAGAAAATAAATTATACTTTAAACTTTAGAAATCAAATCCATGAACTAAAAAAAAACCCATACAAATTTTATTATTATTATTATCAGAGATAAAAAAAACCCATACAAATTATTATTAGTAGAACATGTTATGGATGCATTCAATCAAACATTTTGCTCTACCATACTTGTTTAAACCATTTCAAACCACAACCACCCACTTCACTCTAATATATCACACGGTTATAATTCCATGTCCATGATTGAATAGAAAAGCTTCATGAGGGCTGAGCAGGGCAGTGGACACGAGGACAGTTGAAAAACCACAGCAACCCACTTCAATCTAGTATCTCACACACACAGTTGCAAGTCCACGTCCATTTTTGAATAGAAAAGCTTCATGAGGGCTGGGCAGCGGACAGGAGGGCAGTTGAAAAACCACAACTACCCACTTCAATTTAGTATCTCACACTCATAGCTGTAAGTCCATGTCCATGATTGAATAGAAAAGCTTCACGAGGGCTGGGCAGCGCAGTGGACAGGAGGACAGTTGAAAAACCACAGCCACCCACTTCAATCTAGTATCTCACACACACAGTTGCAAGTCCACCTCCATGATTGAATAGAAAAGCTTCATGAGGGCTGGGCAGCAGACAGGAGTACAGTTGAAAAACCACAACCACCCACTTCAATTTAGTATCTCACACTCACAGTTGCAAGTCCACGTCCATGATTGAATAGAAAAGCTTCATGAGGGCTGAACAGTGGACAGGAAGACAGTTGAAAAGAGCCTGAGAAGCCTACGGAACCATATATATTTCTCACAGAAGACAATAAAGCTTTTGTCTTATCAACATTACATCCTATCCACAGACCATAAAACACATTGACAATGAGCATTACGCAGGCCGATTCCCAAGGCATAATTCTGCTTGCCAGAATTGAAAGGGAATCGTAGCCTCACTTTGTCGCAGTGGCATAACAAGTATTCCAATCAACCAAGACAAGAGACAAGACTGTATTATTCGCA
>JASDQU010012991.1:18553-28997 GCA_032191745.1 Picea mariana | reverse complement strand
GATTGTCCTCAATATTTCTTCCATGTTATCCAATAATCTCATGGACAATCATGAAGTCAATTGGCCAAATCTGACTATTTGAGATCACACACCTTCATCAATATGGACACCAAAATATTATTGGTGCTTCCAACCTATCAATTCCACTTAGGATAGTACAAAAGACTCTTCTAATTCACAATTTAAAAAATGTCCAGTAAGTTGGCAATACTTTTATTAGTAAAATGGATACCTTATTCAAAGGTGATTTGAATCAGATAATAACTATGTTGTGGCTTATGTTGTTGCTACCATGACTTCCCAAGCCTTGTCCCATTTTGTGAACATATCCATGGAAACAATCATATACTAGAAATGCGTCCCTTTGATGGGTGAAAAATGTCTAATGAAGTTGATTCCATAATTCTCATATGGTTGCAATGGGAGGATTATATGTAGTTCATTATAAATCTTGAATTTTTTGTTTAGATGTACCCATTTTCTAGGATTTATCACACACATTTTCCCACTTGAAATAGTCCCTAAAAATGGTATCCCGCTACAGAGAAGAGACCCTCAATAATACAAAAACGAAATTTCCTAATCAAATATTTGATTTCTGATGGATTTATGCATTGTCTTGGGATTCCATACATCCTAATACTATAGAGTGTGAAAACCAATGTCTTGAATGTCAATGATTTTCGAGGAAGCCTTATCCTCTAGACTCTAGTCATTTCTTTGGGCTCTTGTTCATGCTACAATAAGTATTGCACATCCTATANTATTTTTAATAAGGTGGCATTAAATTATTTACCTTCCCCTTCACCTTTGCATTCATTGTTATCTACCTAAGATAGGCAACTAGATCCAACATGTCTTTTTATTGTCTTCAAAAATATCTCAAAGGCATACTCTTGAAACAACATCAACCATCAATTGAGCATCAATGAAGATGCAATTCAATCATTGGTGATTGACATTAAGGTTATATTCACTAGACTACATGAAATTTTGAAAATTTTGCAAAGCATACAACATACCTAGAGCTTCATCTTTGGTAGTGCCATAGTTGTGTTCAATTGGGGGGTAGTCAATTCCTTTGTTGTTAGGATATGTAAGAACTTATTTGATAGAAATACCCTAGGGATATAAATTTATGTGAAATCGCTTTCGCTAATTTAAGAACCATAATGTTTATGCATTCATGAACTTATCCTTGAGTGTCTCAAATCCCTATTGGAAATTGTTGGTCCAAACAAATGGAGTCTCCTTCTTCAATGGTCGTTCCATTAAAAATGCTATATTTTCATACCCCTTCAGAAAAGTTTGATAATACCTATATGTTCCCTAGAAATTCCTTAACCATTAGATGGGTTAGTTGAGGGTTCTAGGTATTGAATGACCTTAACCTTATTCGAGTCCACCATCATGCTCTCTTTCGACACAATGTGTCCCAATAGTCTATTGAATGGATGAATAAATTGACACTTATCAGGGTTCAAGGATATCTTCATTTCTTGACTTATGTTGATAATAATCATCATGTATAATATGTGACTATTTAGGCACCCAAATAATGAACAATTTCTCAAATATAACTCTAGGGATTTATTTATAAAATCCTCGCAGGTCTCCACATTTTTTCTTGAAAAATAGGTTGGAGCATTCACCAAAATCAAAGACATGCATTGGTAGGTGTAAGACCCCCCATTCATTTAAAAAAGTAGTTAATGGTTTATCATTTTCCCATATTGATACTTGAATGTGCCCTCAATAGTCATCTAGGAGAAGACTTTCCTTCTTGCAACTCCCTCCAAGATTTCTTTAGCAAAAGGTATTGGACAATGATCCTTTACCATTAGCTAATTTAATTGAAGAAATTCAATAGATCCAAAAAAAATTCATTCTTACTCTTCACAACCACGATTGATAACACTCACCCACTCTAATCTATTGGGTATATAATTCCTATGTCAAATCATTTTTCAAATTTCATCTTGTACCTTTGATTTGTACTTGTTATCGGACTAATCAATAAGTTTGGACACAAACAGATCTCCCTAGCTTCCACAGGAAACTAGAACAAAATAGGACAAAATACACTGTTTGCCTTAAACTTCATTATCATATGAACTATTTTAGTGAAGCACAAGCAACATACCTTTTAAATGACGCTTGATCGTCGCTAGTGTTGTCTTTGTAGCTCCTTCTTTGAATTTGCAGAATAGTAAGCTTGTTTAAGAATCACATACCAACAAAGAGGGAAAACAAAGATATGTATATATTCTAATGAAGTCTATGTATATGATCAAGGAATTATACAATAGAAGACGAGATGCTTTTATAGGGAAGAAATGTATTGCTGTATTAAATGAAATATAAAGTGGAGAATACAACCCATGCCTTGATGTTGCAAGGTCCCCTTTCGATGGCTCTTTGCTTCAACACACACACCTTTTCTCCAATGCATTGAATGAAGAAGGTCCACAATCTAACTTTAAGAACTAAAGCAAATCTCTCAAGCGTAATCTGAAGTAGAATTCTCCATACAAATCTTAGCCTATTCAACCTTAGCCTTTTCAATAAGAGATGGACCTCTTTATATAGTGTGAAAGAGAGATGGATGAGGAGATTAGGATGATCCCACTAAATCAGAGAAGCAAGTAAGATCCAAATCGATCGGAGGTCGCCTCATCTTCTAGAACATTCGTGAATTTTTACTTTTCCTATTTTTTAAGCATACCCTATGTACAAGTAGCATGCGACGACGTCGCAGTCTAGTTTTAAGGTAGAGTGTGACGATTAGGCATCGTCGCACCCACTGCATATGGAAGGGGTGCGATGACCTTCCTTGATATGGTTTTTGAGAGAGGAAAGTAAACCACTTTTCTTATGGAGAAAGTCTTCTGTTAATATTTTCAAGGAACAAGAACACATGTTGTCAATTGATCACTGAGGTGAACAAAATAATGTGTAATAGTACTTCAAGTTCATTTGATATAGTCTTACACTATATTTTTCATTGGATTGGAGTTTGCTTCATAGCTCCATGAACTTTTTATTAATTCCTTTTAGATTATGGTAACTAAAGGAAAATACATAAGAAAATTATGAAACAAGAGAAATAACTTCATCCATTGTGAAATCATCCCAATAATCATCAATCTCTAGGAAATTTGGTTCATCTCCTTGTTTTATATTGTTGATCTTCTTTGGTGACCTACCCTTACCCTCTATTATTTTTTGGGTAATTTGATTTTCTAGTGTTTGTCTATCCATGCTATGTTCCTTGGTAGTTATCCAAGATAAATTCTTCATCAAGCGTTGAACTATTGAACAACATTTTCTCCTTATCAATGGATGTTTGTCACTAGGTGAAGTGGTGCATCTTCTTTAGTAATTTTGACAATGTAGCATTTTAATAAGGTAGACCCTCATTTATGTTGGAAACCAAGTTCTTCCAAAGTTTGTTCTAATCCTTTGTTTCATGTTTTCTTTCCTTGTAGTAGTACCACTTGTATGAAAATCCATTAATAAATGCATGAAGTATGTGGGCTGCTACATCTTTGGGTGCCCTAAAATATTCCATTTGTTGTTATTTTATCTAGATCAATCTTTGAAGGTGTTGAATTACTACCACACCATAACAACTACAATATTTTTTTCCTTTTATCTTGCTAAATCAACATAATAATAAGGCCTTTATATTATCCCATGGTATTTCCAGCTAGGGTATGAAGTGCATCGTCCACCATTAGTACATTTTCAGCTTGAGTGTTTGATGGAAACCCTTAATTTCTATTTTTCATTGAAGATTATCATTCTATTTTCCATTATGTTATTGGAAACTCCTTCTCTAAACTAAATAATTGGTTGGATACTTTGGAATTTCATTTGAAAGATTTTTTTCACATACCTTGGGTAGTGTTTCATAATTTTCATGTGCGCAAACCTGCAATACTTGGTTACAATCCTCCCTCGATACTCCATATGTAAAACACCTTGGCCATTCAAGCTTCGGTTAAATTAATTTTGTTCTACAAATTATAGATGTACATTCTTAGTCATTTACCTTGATGGTTCATCCCTATCGATGACAATCATCTCCACTTTGACAACACATTTACTTTTGTGTAAAGGAATAACATTTCTCTAACCTTGTCTAAACATCATTACTATCTTGTTAGAACATATTTTTCCTCCCATGGAGTATATCCATGGATTTATAAATAACACCCAATAGGCATCCCATGGAAGCTTCAACACCTTAAATTTGACATAGGTATTGATACCATAATGATCGGTTCCTTCAACCAATCAATTGAGACATGGTGTGATTTTCCATTCATAACAAGACCTAACTTAGGATAAGGGTTTTTTTTTGGGTACCTCATCCCACTATATGGATGAGATAATATTAATTTTGGTTCCTAGGTCCACAATTACATCTTCTATTGGTTGTGCCACGACCTTGGTGGGGAGCTATAAGTCATATAAAATAATGTACTTACCTTCCCAACCTTGATTTGCATCAAATCATATATCCTCCTCCTCATCAAGGTTCAAGAAAAAATCCTAGCAACTCATAAATTTTCCTTATACATTTATTCTCTTGTCCTAGAGCATGTAGTTTAGCAACTGACTCCTTACTCTTTATTCTTGAAGGATGTAGGCTATGCTCCAGAAGATGATTTTCCAGGCCTATTCACAATTAGTTGGATTTTCCTTTTGTAAGTTTTATAACATATTCTCAAGAGTTTTTCTTTAGTTGAGGAAGTCTTGGTCTTCCTTCTCCTCCATAGGGATAATTATTTTGTTTATAGCCCTTCAACCTAGATCATGTTGTGTTGAAATCTTCCTTATGCACCCCCACACAAATTGAAGCATCTAGTAGCTTTTAATAGGTTTTCCATTTTCGCAGACAGTCTCTCATATCATGGATCTCTAGGTTGTAATATAGGCATCATACAATCCCTGACATGCTAAAAATGCATTTGAAAGTAATATGTCTCCATAATCCACATAAAGAGAAATTAGAAGCCTTATTTTCACCTATCATGGTAACCACTGAGCTACCCCCTTAGGCTTGAGTTTGGAAAGCATTTTGATCATGTGTTTCTCTTGATCATTTGAAATTTTGATTTCCTCGATCCCTTTTTTGATGTTAAAATTGGCCTTGATTCCTCAAATTGCATTTGTAGTTGTACCATAAATTATTGTTTCTATTATATTCCCATAAAAAATAACTAATTGAGTTTTCAATAATTGATATACTATTTTTATACAAGGTTTTATCATTGTACCACCTTTCTTTCTTCTTGCCTTTGGATCATGTTGCTTGGCCTCATTAAACTTCTTTTAAGATCATTCCTCATCCTCCTACTTCTTGTCCTATGTAGTTGTATCCATCTCATTTTCCATCTCTATATCCATATCTAGGCTCCCCATTATGTATTTAGGTCCCTTGCTCAAAATCGTGTTCAAATATTAGACTAGAGCACTGATACCAACTCATCTATGTGGATGGGTTTAAGAAAAGCATATTGCAGGTGGATGAAAATCTTCTTCAATCGAACATCATACTTTTGAACTAGTTCTCCGTTCAACTAGTGGGTTCCCCTAAAATTTTTTAAGGCTAATTCCTTCATGTCAAGATACCCATATTCATCCTAAATCTTTCAGATAACATCTTAAAAAACTATGAAGGCTCTCCACTCATTGTCTATTTAGTACAACCTTAATGCATCACCTCTCAAATTTCCCTTAAGTTTGATCCACTTGATCAATCTGTCTTTGTTTCACCCTCCCAATGTGTTAAGTGTGAGCAAGTGGTCAGATGCATTCCTTGTTTAATAAAATGTACATAGCTTTGATATATTTGGACACAAAATTTCTTAATGTGTGTTCCACTTTTGTGCAACATAATATAGGTATTTGTAGAGGTTGTGGAATATATTGTAAAAACTTTTGCCTAATTTTTTATTAGGATTCTTCAGACTTGCTCAACTTTTTTTACTAGTCCCATGGGAAGTCAAGTTCTTCTTCGACATTTTCCTTTTTTGACAACACTATTTGTTCATCCTCCATCTCTGTTGGTGGTTGGAACTCTAATGACTACTTCTCTTCGACTTCCTAGTGGATAATTTGAGGTTTCTCAACACGTTTCTATGGAACCATATCTCATGTGGTAGTCTTAAAAATATATGTTGGGCTTGCTCCCTATAATCACTCATAAGGTTTACTAGTGGTATTCATTCTTGCAACTAGATCCATTCAAGATTGTGAAATATTAGTCATGTTTTATGCATAATCACTTTAATTTTAATACTTAGTTGTTGACTCTCTTAGCTCCTATTTCAAATACTTTTAAGGTTAAGTCTTGGTTGATTCCTTATCAATGCATTGATATATTTGATTAATAGATAATGAAAAAACTTTGGAATTCAAAATTTGTTAATATTATGGGTAATGTGGTCATCATGGTAGAGTTTTACTAAGTAGCATGACTACGTATTAACCCTGTCAATTGTGAAAGAGGTTGTTTATATCGACTTTGACTTGATTAGTCTGACTATTCATTAATAAAATTTGACTTTGACTTGATTAGTCAACTTTGATTTTAACTTGATTAGTCGGATTGAGAAAGAGGTTTCTCATATCAAGAGCTTTTCTGACCTAAATATGGTAGAGAGCCCCTCTTCACAAGCTTGACTCTAATTTCGATATTATAGTTTCAAACTAGTTTTCATTTCACTTAGATCCATTCAGAATAATAAAAATGTAAATGGTGTTGGGTCCATTATACGTTTACTCTCACAGAAAATATGAATATGGAAATGTGAAAATGAAAAAGCTAAATAAGTATTTTGTCTAAATCTCATTGCATGAAGATTTATTAGAAATGGAATTTTTGTAAACCATGCCTTGGATTTGAAATGTTTATATTTAATTGTTCAAATAGATTGTCTCAAATTCAAATGCTCTTGAAAATGTATTGTCTAAGATTTAATCATGTACAATATCCACCCTAGTTGCTACATGTCAAAAGAAGGCATGTTGCATTTCTATGTGGCAATGTTAATAACATTGAAAAATCAATGCAAATTCAAAATTGGTTGTGAGACCTTTTCAAATCTCTTCAAGGTATAATTATCATCTTTGTAATTTACACTTCGTAGTTAAGCTCACGTGAATTCATCAAAACGAATAAGAAATATGATCTAAAAGTTACACCTCGTAGTCTTATGTAATTCTTTAAAAATATATATATTTTTTTTTAAATACAATTTAAACAATTTTTAAAGGAAATTCTCTTAATTAATATAGATGGAAATTCTCTTAATTAATATAGATGTGGAGGTGCACTTCATCTTTAAATGTATAAGCGTTTTTTTTTTAATTTATTTTTGTTATTTAAACTAAATACTAAATATATTTAATTATAAAAGTATATATCTTTAATAAATTTAAGTTTTCAACTTACACTGAATAAATAAACTATAATATTTTGAAAATAAGCATCACATTATTTTTTTAGATAATAAGTAAAAGGTAATAACAAATACCACAATATTGTATGAAATAAAATGAATAAATAAACCATAATATTTTATATTTTGAAAATAAGCATCACATTATCTTTTTAAGACTCTAAGTTTATTTATCACAATGAGTATAGAAACATGGATGCTTATTTTTTTTTTAAGATAATAAGTAAAAGGTAATAACAAATACCACAATATTGTATGAAATAAAATGAATAAATAAACCATAATATTTTGAAAATAAGCATCACACTATCTTTTTAAGACTCCGAAGTTTATTTATCACAATGAGTATAGAAACATGGATGCTTACAAGGCATTGCATATATTATATATTATTGAGTTAATGTGAAATTATTTTTTTTTCGATTTTCATATTATTATTTTTTATAGTTTTAATATTAATAGTTGATGGATTTTTTTTTTATTTGTAATTATTATTATTATTATTTTAAATAAAAAAGGGTATTTCTTATTAATGTATTTTTATGATAAAAAATGTCACATGTCATTAGTATGTTGTTGTTTCGTCAAATTAGTGGAAATCGAAATATGCAGTAGATTGTGATACTTTTAGTCAAAAGAGCTATCCACCATCTGTCCTACTAGCTCGAAACCATGGCGGATTTATGTTCTTATAGACCTGTTCTAGGAAACTAAGACAAGCTACCAACTAAAAAAAGAGAAAAAAACGGTAAATCTGCATTGTCCCAATACAGAGAGCTCGACAGAGATTGTGCGAGGTATCCATAGCAAAGAACTAGAGATTACACATTGGCACCTGGGGGTATGTTGTCTCGAGCTCCGGTGAGATGGTCATCCATGGGCTGGAGCACGAAAGTCCTCGCATAGGTCGGGCATCGCTAAGTTTCTGATGCATTCGAGAATGCATCATAAAGTATGTCGATCCTTTGACTCATGAGGGTGTCTCGGTGGATTTGCTTTGCCATTTGGCTCCTTAGCTCAAAGATGAGCTCTAGCTGCTCCAAATTGAAGAGAGGTGGTGGTGCAGGGAAGAATTCCAGGATTGTAGTGAGTAATGGAGGTGCCAAGACTGGGTGGCCCTCCATCACAACGTCCATGTCCTCCTGCGCAGTGCCAATGTCCTTCGCCTGGACTGCCTCCATCTCTGTCCCAATTTGGTTGTGGGTGTTCTGAATTGAAGCATTTGAATCCAAGTGGAGGAATTCCCTTGGGAATTCCTCCTCCACTATACAGGTAGCGCCCTCCATGGTAGCCTAGGCACTTGTGTTCATTGTGTTGTGGCTGGGGAATGGAAAATCGTCTGGAACTGTGAAGAGGAGGGATTATGGAGGAACCTAGATGGGTTCCTCCATAATCACCTCCTCGACATAAGCCATTGGTGGAGTTTTTGGCTTCTCTACGTGCTGAGTCTAGACTATGGATAGGGCCCTTTTCAACTGTTTCACTTGTCGTTGTCAGGCTTCTAAACTATACCAAGATGGGCCTCGCCTCAACTTTCCCCTCTCCCTCAGCATGGCTAGGTTAGGGGGGTTGAGAATTCACTAAGTGACCACGATGAATACCCACTGCTCGTTGGTCCCATTCTCAAAGAAAGCAGGTTGGTGGAGCACAAAGGAGAAGTGGTGCCAACCCCATCCGATTGGGAGAGATAAGCCATGGGCCGACATGACCCATGTACTCTCCCAGCCTCTGCCATTAAACCTTGGTGCCGCCATAATCCTTACTCAAAGGTGCTGTCCTCCCAATATCGACAGGCAATAATGGTCGCTCTTCATTCAATACTGAGGTGAAGGGCGACGACCTGCCATATTTATGGCTTGGGTTCTAGCTAGGCTACGTGGCATCCCATCCGGAACTTGTAAGTATTATTATTATTGTGTTTATAATAATAATATTTTGTGAATGATTTTAATGGTTAAAAACATGTGTAGGTCACAAGTTCAAATCTAAAGAAAATAAATTATACTTTAAACTTTAGAAATCAAATCCATGAACTAAAAAAAAACCCATACAAATTTTATTATTATTATTATCAGAGATAAAAAAAACCCATACAAATTATTATTAGTAGAACATGTTATGGATGCATTCAATCAAACATTTTGCTCTACCATACTTGTTTAAACCATTTCAAACCACAACCACCCACTTCACTCTAATATATCACACGGTTATAATTCCATGTCCATGATTGAATAGAAAAGCTTCATGAGGGCTGAGCAGGGCAGTGGACACGAGGACAGTTGAAAAACCACAGCAACCCACTTCAATCTAGTATCTCACACACACAGTTGCAAGTCCACGTCCATTTTTGAATAGAAAAGCTTCATGAGGGCTGGGCAGCGGACAGGAGGGCAGTTGAAAAACCACAACTACCCACTTCAATTTAGTATCTCACACTCATAGCTGTAAGTCCATGTCCATGATTGAATAGAAAAGCTTCACGAGGGCTGGGCAGCGCAGTGGACAGGAGGACAGTTGAAAAACCACAGCCACCCACTTCAATCTAGTATCTCACACACACAGTTGCAAGTCCACCTCCATGATTGAATAGAAAAGCTTCATGAGGGCTGGGCAGCAGACAGGAGTACAGTTGAAAAACCACAACCACCCACTTCAATTTAGTATCTCACACTCACAGTTGCAAGTCCACGTCCATGATTGAATAGAAAAGCTTCATGAGGGCTGAACAGTGGACAGGAAGACAGTTGAAAAGAGCCTGAGAAGCCTACGGAACCATATATATTTCTCACAGAAGACAATAAAGCTTTTGTCTTATCAACATTACATCCTATCCACAGACCATAAAACACATTGACAATGAGCATTACGCAGGCCGATTCCCAAGGCATAATTCTGCTTGCCAGAATTGAAAGGGAATCGTAGCCTCACTTTGTCGCAGTGGCATAACAAGTATTCCAATCAACCAAGAC